>UXGD01002356.1:0-26639 GCA_900474315.1 Torymus auratus | reverse complement strand
TGACGACTGTGCCCCAGTTCTACTGTGAGAAATAGTAAATTTTGATGTAATAAAATAAAATTTTTAAAAAAGTTCCCTCTGTTTTGGATGGTTTTCATGAAAGTTAGAAATTTCAATTAGTATTTTAAGAAAGAACTTTTGAGACATTTTAAATATTTGAATTTTAAAACTATAAAAAACAACCTTGAAAATAAAATTGAAAAGTCGGATTTAGAAAAAAAAACACTCGTCAAATGGCACGAATAAGTAAATAATTAGAAAATTAACCGAATTTGATGGATATTAAGTTACTATCGAGGCCAATAATTATTTGTTTATTCTACTTCAAACACGGGACGTATTTCCTATACGCAAGACGTTTGAGAAATATTATCGAGGCTTTAAAACTCCCAGGCTATTAAATTTATTGTTTTACTATTAGGTATTGATTACGGCAGTTGCGCAACTGCTTTACCCTAGATTGCTTTTTATCGCTTTTGCAATACTGTGCCTTTTATTGTTGCTTGTTTCTTTTTTTATGGTCAAGTTGCAAAAAAACTTGTTAAGCCAAACGGCCATTTATTATGTCAAGTGTAAAATGACAAATAGGTTTGACTGCATAAACTATGCAACAAAAGGATATTCAAAAAGCTGCAGTGTCTTACTAAACTTGACCCGCATCTGCGACAGTTAGTTTAGCGCTTCATTAACTTTGTATTTACCGACAGAAATGGAACGCAGCATTTTTAAAATTTTGATTTTGCGATAAAAAATGTTTTTCAAAAGTTTTCAATAATTTTTGGCGCAAAAAGAATTGTGCTGTGAGCAGAAAAAATTTTTAAAATATGAAAAAATGGATAAGAGTGAAGAGACCTTTTATTTTCTGGAAATATCGTTTCATACGTGAATATTCATCAATCCGTCGTTATTATATATTCACAACTCTTTGTTCGGTATACGTTCAATATTATCAGAATTTCATCTGCCAATACGTCAATTCAAAAGTCCAATTAATATTTGTATCTCTACTTTTTTACCCCCCGCCAAAAAAAAAATCTTCGAATGGTTGTTGAATATTCAAAATTATTGTACTCAAAACTATTGTCGCATTATTAGTACAGGAAGATCGATCGTCAAGTCAAACATCGTACAACTGCAATAAAGCAAAAGGCAAATCCTCCATCTCGATATTAAAAATCGTTTTAATCCATTTGCCGCAATAACCCACTTTTCCACGGCGGACGCGTGCGCAAATGCAATTTGCGAAAAACAATCAGCCGGTCGTATTTACGCGCAAGGCCGTCGCGATAATTATGGTAATTGGCTAAAAGTGCATTGTATTATATAGTTCCTTAACTTTAATTCACTCTCGCAGCTCTGTATTTGTTCATTATTCAAAGTGTATATCATTTTTACGACCTGGTCGCTCGGATTTTACCGCAAACAATAACTTTATTGTTTTTTTTTGTCGCCCCCTACTCCTCCTTCGGCAACTTATATATTATTCCGAAGGCTTCATTTTACGACTTGTTATACCCGTTCATAATTAACGACGCTGGATAATAAACTGCGTATTAAACTTGCAAGCGCGCGACACCCGTACCCCTCATCGATTAATATAACTGAAAATTTAATCCGCGATCGCCGCGTAAATCTTAAACTTCTTCACGGCGAGAAACCCACGTCTTTTCGAAAAAAAAAAATCCAAGCGATCCATTGGCATTTGCAATGGTGATGAGTAAAAAGGCGAGCGAAATTTCGCAAAACGCGCAGAGGGGCAGCGATTATGATAATTCCTGCGTTCGTTCGTGAGCATCGGTGGGCAAAAGATCAGCTGCGAAGATAGGTCGCGAGAACGGAAAGTCTCGGGTTAAAGTCCTCTCTCGGCGGTCTTTTTTTAAACGGCGCAAAAATATCCTTAGCCAGCCGAGAAAACTGCTGCCGCCGATCCAGTCTCATCGACTCGTGTATTACGAACGTTCGATTTATATCTTTTGCTGTTCGTTTTATCGAGAGAATCGTGTCCGCGGTACTATATGCAATTGTATATTGATGTTCCACTTACATGATGGTTCTATTGTAAGAATGAAATTTCAAAAATACAGTTTGTTAAGTTTATCGGATTGATCTATAAATTATAATTGATTACACAAAGCTTATGAATTGATATCGAATTGATTACAAATGTACTTCCAGTATGGTAGTCAAAAGTGTTGTTATGGCGACCGATGCCGACAAGCCTGTTACATATCAAACACTAATATCAAGTAAATGCCAGTTATTGTGTCCCTGAGGGGGGCCTGAGACAAAACATCAGCATCGCCACCTGCGGGGTTCTCATCTTCAACTGGTCGACTAATAGATGACATCTTCTGAAGAAACACAACCTTCCGTAATGGTGCTGCCTTTTACTCGAGACATAATCTATTCTCAAGATTGTAGTGAGATATTATATCTGCAAATAAGAAATTGAATAAAAGGTATACATTTTGTAAAAAGAAAAAATCTGTAAATAAGTACTGGGTCACTTTTTCATTATAAAGGAAACGAAGTTGATTTCAGAAACCAAAAGTGCTTACATCATTTTTTAATAATCTGATGATTTGAATAATATACTTATTAAAAGTAACTGAGTTTTTTAATCTCGATAGGAATTCGACTTTAAATTGCGGCATCTTACTCTGATAAAAAAATTGGCCAGTTTCAAAAGAATAATAATTGAACTATGCCTATTTTACAAACAAAAAAACATTCCAAAATTCATATAATGTTTACGATGATTATCCTATAAGAAAAATTTCATTGCAAATATTGATGATCAAATATATTTAGATAATAGATGAGTCTTGAGATTATAAAGCTTCAATTAATTGTGAAAAAAAAGAATTATTAAAAAATAGCTATCCTATAGTAAATTACTAAAATTAGTAAATGGCTCAGAAAAATAGCTAAATTTTGATAGTGATGAAATGGTACTTACGTGTCATATTCCTGCGATTTAATGTGGAAAACGCTAGTCACACAACCTCATAATGTTCGTATTAAATATTTCGCAGTAATATAATTGTATAATTAGAAGCGTCTACTAAAAAGATAGCTTGTTCAAATACAAATATAAAATTTTAGAATAAAATTCGTTTGCCATACTCCAAGGTGATACAAACAAAATCAGTAGTTTTTGGACTTATGTCCCTCTCAATCTTGCCACAATAACTAGCTTGATATTAGGCTTTTCTGAAAATCTAAAAATGATTTACTTTACGTAAAATTGAATGTAGTTATTCGCTGATAAATGGGAAAAATATGATCGGAATAATCTTTCCCACAGCCCTGGAAAATTTTGTTTCACTTCTACCAGGGTAAGTATAATGTCATTTAAAATCTTCAATCGATGTAAATCAGAAAATTTCTTCTGTACGGAGAAAAAAATTCCAAAATTATTATAGTTATATGTATCATATTTTATTACAACTATACTAACATTGCATAATGCTTACCCACTGTTCGCCTATTATTAAAGAAAATAGTATTTTTTAATAGTAATCTTTTCTCCTTATGTAAATTTTAAACTTTTTCAAATATAAGTTATATCGCGCAACCGTGTCTGCAAACTTTACCAACAAAACTATTTTTACAACTTCCTACTCAACTATGTCTCGCAAACTTTCTAAGATAACACCTAAAGAAAAGAAAAAAAAAGACAAGAAAAATCGCATTCTAATCAAATTATCGGCTCACGTCAAACTCAACACACAGTCTCTTACAACACCACCTCCCTACCACCTCCTCTTTAATGCATTCGCATTAGCGCGAAATATTATTACCAAACTAATACGGCCGCTCCTGCGCTCGCGCGGCGGCCCCGACGCAATCTTAACTTTTGCGGGCTAACGTGAGAACGCGCGCGCCCGGTTCTCTCTCCCTCTCGCTCGCTCTCAAGTACTTTACAAACCGCGCTCTGCGGCTTTTGCGGCGCGTCGATCCGTAAACGTAAGAAATTCTTCTGCAGCGTTCGAGGCATAAGCCCCCCGAGCCCGAAAAAAAAATCCTTAAGGCTACTCCTTACATTTAATCACGCGCGCGCCTCAATATACGAGGGGAATTGTATTATCGTGATTCGCGCGAGAGCTGTTGCGGTGCTGCTGCTGCCGGTGCTGTGCATCCGACGACATTAATTAAGGTCTGTGCGTGCGCAAGTGTTGTTTGAGAGGGCAATTACGGAACGCTGTTAACAGCTTGTTTTATTAGAAAGCGAAAATTCGCAAAAAAGGTATTTCAACAATATTGAAATAACGTTGTTACAATATTGTAAGCGTATAATTAAAACAAATGCATTTCCATGATTTTATCTATTTAGTTATCAAAAAACACTTTCGACAAAAGCTCATGCCTGCTGCTCATTGCGCAAGCGAATCGTGATTGGCAAAACCTCCTCGCTCGGCAATTTCATGTAAAAGTTATGCTGATAAAATAACAGCGAAGAGAGAGAGAGAGAGACACTGTGCTCTCCCAACTCGGATCTGTAATCACGTTAGACCCTGACACGAGGGACGGCTATATCGCGCGCGCTCTCGTCGGAGAAAATTCGCGCCGCAGAGTTGCTCTTTCTGGTCACGTCGCGCCGTAAAACAAAGGAACATCGCGCACTCGGGGCCTTAATATTTAATCTCTCATTATCGGAGCGCGCGTGAGCTTTTGAGGAGAGACAAACGGCAATTTTACGGCCCAATAGCGAGTGAGGCGTAGCCCCGAGTGCACACACATACACAATGGCCTCTAAATGAATTCCAGCGCGGCGCTCGATTGCGAATCGCGAGTGCATTTTTCTCTCTCTCTCTCTCTTTCTCTCTCGCCGCCCATTGTGCTAGTGCATACTGTCGAGGAGAGTTTTTGCGTTGTGGGAGAGGCTGAATGACGCCTACGGTCGCGAACGATTGGTGGTATTAGGTAAGGTGTTATTTGATGCTGTTCTGTGGTGTTGCTGTACGTTTGAGAAGTCTTACCAAACTTGACTCATTCTACTTATTATTACTAAGAAATATTGTTTTAATATTATTGTAATGATTCTTTTATATTGTTTTAATGTTGTTTCATTATTATTCTCATAAATTTTACGAGTATTATGTCAATAAAAGTAATACTTATAAATTAGTAGCTCGTTTTTTTGAACGCATACTTTTAGTAATATATTTTTACGCAGTAAAAAAGAATTTTTGCAGTGTTTCACCAACTGGCGTAATAATTGTTTTTTGTGGAAATTGAGTAAAAAAGAAAATATACGAAACGGTATATCGCCTGTTATCCTACCGTTGTATTGTTCATTAAAGCCCCTATAAATGTTTATTGCGAAAAAATTACCTCTAATTCACACAAATTCACAATAAAATATTTAATCGGTGTAATTTCGTCAGATTGCCAGCCTCCGATATCGCATTAGGAACAATTCGCTATTTTTATTATTTCTGAATGTTGAGTTTTGATCTCGACAATTATGAAGTTATTTTCACAGTCGGCAATAAATAATTTATATTTCGCCAATTTTTATTTCGTTTAGCCAGCTAGTAATCCACTAATATATCCAAGTAACATTTGCTCGTATCCCACACGTACATGATTAATAATTTTAATGACACGCTCAGCATCAATACTCATAACTATATAATTAAATAAAGCCAGCGAGAAAAAACATTCGTGTAATTTTGCGCGTAAACTATGATATGCCGAGGGAAACGCAACGCGTCAGATTTAGAGGAAAACAATTTGCAGCGCGGCGATTAAGGAGAAACGCAGATTCGTTGCCCGACGCACCGACACTCACACATACATATACAGACTCACGTGCGCATTTTTACGGAAAAAATTTAATAAGAGCTGAGAGTCGAGGAATGCGCGAGAGCGAGCGAAAGAGATAGGGCCATTACGCTATTGCGTCTCTATGAGCTAACTCGGCGTTTAAGTGACCATAATAACCGCGCGATAAAACGATATTGCGCGCGTTCAATTGGCCGCGGGCGCAATTATCGTTTCTGTGAACCACTGCGTGGACACAAAAAAAAATGAGCGCAACAATGAAATTTCGCGTGAATCAAGTTGCGATGACGCAAGTGATTAATAAAATCAACGCGTATAAAGAACAAAGGCGACATTAAGGTAGCTCATGCGTAATATAAATGAAAGAGCTGACAAAACCGCCATCTAAAGTTGACAAAATTAATAGAGTAATATTAAAACAACACTAGAATAATACTGTGTAAATATTTCAATGAAATTGAAAAAGTATTAACATAACAATAAAACAGTGTTGTTTTCACTAATAAAAGCTCCTTTCATTTTCTAATTATCAATAACACCGAAAATAACAACAACAAAAAACTTTACGAGATACACTGAACAACCGCAATACCCAAACCCGCCTTAATAAAATCGATGCGCAAAGAACAAAGAAACGAAATTAACAATCGCAGAAAGTGTCTTTTTGCGGGAAAAGAGAGAGAGAGAAAGAGATAGCAAGAGGAGCGCGAACGCCCGTGCGCGTACGTAATCGAGTTAGAGCCCTCGAGGATTGCTGGGGTGAAAAATCACCGCGGCCCGGGCTGGGAAAGCGGAACGAGCGGAACAACGCGTGATCGAGGGCTGGACATTAGGCGTGCGTAATGAAAACATGGCCGCCAAATATTTCTTACGTCCCACGACGAGAGCTCTTTTATCTCTGGAATTTCATCTCCAATTTCGCCCCGCGAACTATCGCGCTCCATTATTAATACGTAAGAAAATAAAAAGTAATTTATCACGCGGGATTTCCTTTTAAGGTACGTTAAAATTCAGACACCCTACGAATGTATTCTTAATCGCGTTACGTACTTTTATGAAGTAGTCGATCGTATCATCTTGAAGATGCTTTTATCTCCTGGTATTATTACTTTATAGGAATATGATATTTAATAAGACTGGCTCAAAAAGTGAAATGTGATAAATCTGAATCAGGAGATAATGAGAATAATAAATATGTGAAAGCATGAAATTTATCTACCAAAGCTGGTAAGAATGTGTAAATCTTACTATGTTGAATGTAAATGTTTCAGTTGCTATACGTATTAATAAATAAGACAAAAAGTTCATAATGAGTTGTGGTATTTAACAAACCTTTGAAGACACTTAATTAAATTCCTAACCCGAGAGTTCCATCCATTGTCAATATTAGTAACAAAAAATAATTACTTAGTTTGTGTTTGATTCCTCCACGTATGCCAGAACTAGGTTTCTTTATGGGTACCAAGAAGATACCTGAAGAAGCTAATTCGAGCATCAAAGTAAAAAATTCTTTTAGAACGGTAAAAAGTTATGGAAAAAGTGTATAAAAATAAGATTTAACGTCAAAAAGAAAGAAAAACATTTGGCAGTGCATACGCAAATAAGAGAGTCGTACATAACCTCAATGCAGAAGAGCAGGAATTTGTTTTATTTATAGAAGGTAAATGAATCATCAGTCTCAAAACTTTTGGACAATCAGAAGTTGCAACTTTTCTTTATCTTTTGAATTCCTCGTTTTGCCAACTCTAATTTTGTTTATGCAACTTTGCTAGATCGCGTTACTCGAGGTCCGACTGATAAAAGGCTACATTTCGCTTAAACAAATGTATTTACTGCGAATTTCCTAGTTTCAAATGCATTTTTAAAAATAAATACGGATGTTTCTAAGTTATGAAAGTTTTATAGGCACACCTGATCATTTATTGCTATATGCACGCATCGCAAAAACGTGAAAAGTATTAAAAGAAATAATAATCAATATCTTTTTCTCCTATACTCTTGTACTTCACGAAATTCCAACAGGAACTTTTTAATGTACATTATCTTACAATATGTATTTAATTTCATAAAATTCTGATCTTAAAAGATCCCTCGAGTACAAAAACAATAATTTAGCGTAAAGCAATCTAATTAAACTAAACGTTATGAGACTACATACAAGCTCATGAAAATTCGTACTCCTTAAGCATAGGCAGAGGGCATAAATACATTCACGCAAACAGCGAATCTCCTTTGAATGTCAATACACTCCGAAGCGTTCGAACCTCTTACCTAATAAGGAACGGATACACGCAAGAGCGAGCGAGCATTTGATTATTAAAGGCGCGGGCGTTGCGGCGATGAATGAGTAAAGAGGCGTGTATGGCCCGATGAGAATGTTATTGCCTCTTTTTCTCTCTCTCTCTCCGACGAAGAAGAGAGATGGAAAAATTACGAAGGGAAGAGGGGAGAGAGACAAAGAGCGAGGGGAAAAATCCAGGTCCAACTTAATAGAAATACAATGCGCGCGCAGCCCCTCCCTAGGCGGCCGTTCGCCACGGAAAATAAATCAAACTCCAATACGCTAAGTGGTTGCGCGCACGCGCGGCACTGGCTCTCTGCGGGTGACGTTAACCAGATGACTATATGTATATACACGCGCACCCCTCCCCCGTTATACGACGATGTCGCGAAGATTAAATTCTACTTAATTCCGCGAGGGCGAGATATTCCCGGCAGACGGGGAAAAATGAAGTGTGTTTGTACGATTGGTGCGGTCTTTTGAAACTTGAGTTTGTGCGGGTCGAAAGTTTCCGATTTGGTGGATGGTTATGGATGTTTGGGTTGGTGAATCGGTTTGCATGGGCTGTGTATTTATTTGTAGCTGACGAGTAGAGGAATATTAATTCAGTATTGCAACAATATTGTAATAGTATTGTTTTTTCTATAAACACATAATTAGATGACAAAGTGTTAGATATAAAAAAAGTTGTGAAAGATGCACAGAACAGAGAATCTGGATTAACTATACATACATCTCATAAAACTTTAAAAAACCAAAGTTACAACAATATCGAATAAATATTACACCGTGCAAAACCTCATTAAGCGAAATAATGAAATCTCGTAAATTAACGCAATTATCGAGCACCGCCAGAATCGTAGCCAAACGAGCTCGGACAAGTTCGCGAAATAATCTCGTTTTCGAATTTCCAACCGCCTCGCCGGCGATTTTTCTCCGTGATTTATGCGCCCGAATCGTCCAGACAGAAGCAAAGAGGGCAAAGAGCCCAGGGGTGCTGCGCGCATATATACCGCCTCGTAAATCCAGCATTTTCGCTGAATATTCCCGTAATTCACGGGCGCGCCAAATATTTACGCACACGCGTGCGTATCTCTTTTCCCACTGATTGCAGCTCGAATTAACTTCCTCTCGGAGATGGGGAGGGTGAAACTTTGCGCTGAAAAGGGCTGTATTCGTTAGCGATAACAATGTAACAATGAAGCCTGCGTTCGCTTCTTCTTCTTCTTCTTCTCTTTTTTTCGCCCTCTGTCTCTCTCTCTCCTTCGCCTTCGCGTAATTAAGGTGGATTTGAATGAAAAACGCCCGGCAGGTCGAATTAAATTTCAGACGGTAGGGGCGTAAGCGCAATTGTCTTATCTGGCTAAAGAAGCGGCAAATAAGCTGACGGAGGAAGTGGAATGGGGGAGGAGAGAGGAGGGGTGAGGGATTATTACGAGTTCCTCACGGTGCTGCGTAGGCGTTCAGCTTGAGAAGCTTGTTAATCAATCAAAAAAATCCCCGGGTAAATGAAGTGGATTCCACCATTTCCGTATCTTTATCAGAAATTTATTTGACGAGAGAATTGCACCGTCTTCCTTGAGATAATGAACTTCTTTATGTTCAGTGCTGTTGAGTCTTTTTTTCTTAACAGCTGTGCACTGTTTTATCCGATAAAGGTGAGCGTAACATAAATGTTTTAGTTTATGTAAAATCCAATGTAGGATATAAAATAATAAAAAAAAGAAAAATTAAACGTCATTTTTGTACGTAATATATAAGTATTGAAGTTATTAAATTTGTATGCATAGATCAACGTACGCATCAATATTTTCATAATTTCCATTATTTAATTTGAAAGGAAAGTAACTTCTAATAATTATCTTAGTCATACTCTGTATTTTAGTCTGTACAAATCTGAATCAAAATATAATGTCAAAGTCCGCATCGCTATATCTGTAATCGAATCAGAAGCCCCCTAAAATTCAATTTACAACTTTCAAGGCGACTGAAGATTCTTTTCAAAGCTTTTACTTCAAACTTCGTACAAATGCCACTTTCTAATACAGTTAGTTATTAAAAGCCTTCTAACTCGTTCGAAGCGTCTCATTACTAAAACAATTGCCCTGAAGATCGGAAAGCAGGTCAGCCAACAACAACAACAACAACAGCAGAAACGCAATCGCTAGCAGACTACTAATAAAAAGGCTTATCCGATAAGGAGAAAATGTGATGTAAACGAATTATACCCGCGCTTATTGCGCGCGCATATATCCACTCGGCGAAAATACTAGAGCGTAACGAAATTAACTGGCGAGCCCCTTTTCCACGTTAATTCTCTCTCTATCTCTCAACTCGCACACACACATATTACACACTACTCTTCGAAAATCCCCTCGGTGCTAAATGAAAGTTTCATCTCCATCCGTATTTGTATGCAGCGCCGGCTCGTAATCCCGTCGCTTGCGGTTTTCCGAGCGCCACTGTACGGCGATATCGACGTTTTCCGGTAAAAACTTTTCTTACCCCCTCGTCCGCTAAATGTTGCAGCGCGAGCGCTGACCTGCGGCCTAACTCGCGGGGTCTTATAGACCCTCTATATACGACTTTTAAACTTTTGTCGCGAGAAATCTCTCCCTCTCTGGCGGTCCTCCGGGAGGGTAAACTTTGTGGCCGCGCGCACTTTCCGAACGGAATTTGTGTGGCGAGGCGAGGGGTCGTTGCGGAGCTTTCATAAAATTCACAAAGCCGCGCGCGTGGTGCCATTTGGATGGCTCTGCGCCGGCGATGCACTCGGCGTTTTATCTGTTCCCCGATTCCGCTCTAAGAGTTCAATCTTTGGAAGGGGTGGCGAAAAAAGTTTGTCCCCAGCGCGCACGCTCTCGAGTGAACATTTTATGATCGGACGGGTGAAGTCGTGAGGGTTTAGGTTAAAGGTGTCGTGTATTTCTTCAGTTTCAATATATAACAGAATCCACGTTGCAACCGAAAATACAAAACCAATATTGCAATAGTATTGTAACAACACTGAAACAATACATCACAAAATAATAGTATTGCAGTAACGTTAGAACAACATTACAACGATACTCTTTTCTACCATAACATTAATAATCTACCTTATGCAGCTATCCGAGCCCTCTAAAAGGCAGAAAACGGTAATACTACACTCAGAAAAGCCATTTTTCCGCGAATCAGGCCGCGCATGCACATGCATACACCCATGCGCGCATAGTTGTTCACCCGTGGCAACTCGCGAGGTTACCGCTTTCGCACACATAAACACACACACAGAGAGCAAGCGCGCTGCGCCGGTGGTGGAAAATGTAGGTTAATCCTTTCTCCGTGAGCGTATTTTAGCCAATTGGCCGCCTGAGAACGAGGGATCTCTTATACTCGCTCGCTCGCGAAAAGGGAACCGAGGTCGGGGCTCCATAATAGTTTTGATAAACGCGCAATTTTTGCGCGTCTAATTGCGAGAGAATATTATTACACGCATTTGCAGCAACAGCAGCTAGAGGCTCGATAATAATTGATCAGAAAGAGAGGGAGAGAGAGAGAGAGAAGAGCCGGCGAAACCGCGACACGAAGCGGATCGCCAAGGGCCTAATCAGTTACGACGGCCTGCCATAATTCCCAGGCTACGATCTCTCTCCCCTTTCCCCCTCGGGAATCATTCGAATCGGGGGGTAAGGGCCGCTGCACCGCGGCACTGGCTGCAGAGAGAGAGAAAGAGAACAAAATACGCCTGCGAAAAGAAAAGCGCCGGGGGACTACCGACGGGTACCCTTGATTGGAATTTTGGTGCACTGCCCGCGCGCGCCGTGTTTTAATACTTTATCGCCGTAGTCCCTCTGACAAAAGAGCGCTTTATACTTCGTCGATTCGTTTGGAGGGTGCGATTCGACGCTTGATCTGCACTGGCGCCTTTTCATTATACGTATGTGTGTAGGTGAGGCGTGACACACGTTCTCGAGGAGTTTTCGCGTGGAAAAGTTCATATTATGTATTATACTTTTGCGAATCGATATCGTGTAAGCGATGCATTTTTAAGTACGACACTTGTCAATTATTCGAAGATGCTGAATACGTGATGCGCATTAGTTTCTTGTAAGCGTCTGTTCGACTTAATTTTATTAGTTATTCATTGCGAAATGTATAGCTTAGCGGAATGGGATATTTATTCTCAATATTCGATGAGCTTGAATGATTGAACGCGGTATAAGTTTCTTCGTATACGCAGTATATATTGTTACACTTTTGTCGAGTAACACCAGCACTTTGCTAACATTTTCTTATTGGTTTTAGCCAACTACTATAAGAACTATATAATATTATATTCTATTCCAATGTTCAATTTACCCTAAACTACTAACCATTCCTAAAAATTCACACCAACAGCAACCGCTTTCCACAAAATATACTTTTAAAAATAAAAAGAAAAATGAGAGGGACGGATTATTCCCCCGACGGCGACGACGGGGTTATCACGCGCGAGAAATCAAATTCCTCTTGGCAGCGAATTGAAGAAGCGTGGTGTGTAGCTCCCCATCATCATCGCCGCTCTCAAGCGACTTTAGGATCCTACCTACCTACGCCACGGCTAACCTCGCTCCACTTGCTCCGAGATGATGGAAAGTGACAGGAAGCTGCGAGCTCGCTCTCGCGTATATACAAGACTATAGTCATTTGACGACTACTCGCACACGGCTAATCGTCCTCACCTCGACCCCCTAAATATTTCTCATTTATTTCCAAGGTGCGCATAGCATCTTCTTCGTCTTCTTCTTCTTCTTCACGGCTATACCGTCGCCGCGTGAATAAGCCATGGCGCGACGGACTTTTCGGTCAACCCTCGCCCCCTCCCCAATATTCTCTCGACAAACGTGGGTTTTCCTGCGCGTATAGGGGGGAAGAGTGCGTGAATTATTCAGACCGCGCTGAAAAGCCCGGCCGCCCCGCTAAGTGACGCGCGGATACGGGCCCGACACTTAAATTGATCCTTGATCGCGTATACGCGCGCTCTGTGGATTCGACAATCCTTTTTTCGCGCTCGCAGGATTTTTTCTTTCTCTGCAAGTGCTACATTTGCTAATTATCGACGGGGGTGGGGAGGTTAGTTGGCGTTGCCTTTATAAGAGGTGTCACGGGATAAATTAGTAATTTGTCGTGTTGAATTTGATTGTGAAAATGTTGAAGATGTATTTATGCATGCAGTATTAGTATAATATTAACGTAATATTGTGTTATTGTAACGATATTGTAACAGTATTGTCACAATAATGCTTATGAAAAAATACGGGAATTTTTCGAAATATTATATATCTGGAACAGTAAACAACGAGAAGCCGTTTAAAATAAACATAAAAATATTATATTGTAAACAGCTATGAGGAAATTAAGTGATCCTCTTTTGCATCTCCCGAATAAGGACGCGGAGCTCGGTTATGGTTAAATATGGAAACTCCCATTTTCTCAGAAGAGTGCACGACCATAAATGATGCGCTCTTTACTGCGCATTGCAACATTATTCAATTGCCGCAGCAGAAATAGCATATCTACGTATAGCACGTAGGGGCCAAAGGACTCTTCTGACCATGCTTTCTAGTTACGATAAAAGATGTATATTATGAAATTTCAAATCTTGCGGAAAATATATTA
This sequence comes from Torymus auratus, assembly GCA_900474315.1. Classification (NCBI taxonomy): domain Eukaryota; kingdom Metazoa; phylum Arthropoda; class Insecta; order Hymenoptera; family Torymidae; genus Torymus; species Torymus auratus. The sequence goes on along the minus strand of UXGD01002356.1, from coordinate 12,928 downwards.
TATGTTATAATAATCGTTATTAATTATTATGATTTCGAATATTATTCATGAAATGTAGATTGAAAAATAATATAAAATATAAAATTATGTATTAATGATAGAAGAGGATTTTATTGATAGAATTATTGGCCACCCATACGAGAATTATTAAAATAATCTTTCTCGTCATCATTATTTCATAAAAAATTTATTTAAATCGCTAAGAACTGGGAAAGAAGCAAAATTAATTTTTAATTGAACTTTTAGATAGAAATTTTTCCATTAATATTAGACTCAATCCCGCTGTCATTTCAATCTAATTAAAAATTTGAATTAGTTATTGCGTAGCTTATTTCTGTAGATCCTAGGAAGAATGATGGGGAAGAAGAGCAAAAATACAAAATTGAAGGAAAAAAGTGGAGGCAAAAATAAAATGGAAGACAAAATAAATGAAATTCCATTTATAAAATCAGGTATCCAAAAATGTGTAAGGTATGTGTAAAATTGTCTGGGACAAACTTTTTTCGTACGATGATTCAATATTAATAATACAGTCTTGAAATTAAATCTATAGAAAATAGATTAGTAATCCCAGAACAATAAATATAAATTGACAATTTTTCAATCAGACAATCAAAACCGTTCAAAATTAACGCCTACTCAATCATCTCGCGTATTCAGGCCCAACCAAGCGCACAACACTTTACGCGACACTGACACAAAATCGACATTAAAAAGATTCTCTTTTTCGAGCCAGCAGCAGCAGCAACAGCATCAAACCACGCGCAAGCGCAGTAAGAATCAAGGCTTCGCCGAGCAAGGTAAGAGCGAATGTAATCGGGGTTGCTCGTGCGCGCGCGTTCCGCAATTTTCTTATAGCGGCAGATTGTTTTGTTACCGCAACGCGTATATAACTCGTGCAAGATTCATGATTGCACGTACACACACGCGCGTGCGCATATACACTGAGACTGGGTTTCTCATTGTCGAGGCTTAAGTGGATTGGTAATCGAATGATGCCTCTCCCCACCCGCTCGTCGTGCGCGGAATGCTGAGCACCGAGCAATATTCAATCACTTAGGATGTTAGGGCTGTTTCTTTCTTGCTCGCTTGCTCGCTCGCTCGCTCATTAGGCGTGCGCCCACGGATTTTCCCGTTAAGCTCGATCGATCGGCCGATCGATGGATCGATGCGCACGAGCAAACACGAGCGGGACTCTTTTCTTCCGTGGATTGAATCGAGCGCTGATTGGTTGGCTTTTTTGAGGAATAATTCTTGCTTTTGTATTTCTTGGCAATGTTTTTCATGAATCTTTTGAGTCTAATGTATCCAATTTAAATGTATTTACAAACTTTTGTACTTAACCCAATACTACACTACTATCAAAATCTGAAAAACAAATGTTTAGCATCTACAAGCAAAACTAGAAATAAACACTTTACTCTCCCACCTATCAATAAGACCATCAGTTTCAAGAGTAGTGAATTCGACATGATAAAATATTTTAAAGAGCTAAAAACACTAAAAAATGCTCGGAAAAAAATCAAAACCTAATTAAGTGCTTGGTTAAAAAATAATGATATACATGAAACAGGCAGAAATTATAGGTTAACTTAAGCAATTTTTTTTTTAATTTTTTCAAGAGCCTATCTAAAAGTTGAATATTTTATGTTGAAAAATATATAAAAAGATTACAAAGGTAAACAATGCCTGCAAATACATGAATTTTTCAACATCTCCTTTGCCGTCAAACTGACTAAACGTACGCTTCAACCATCACCACAATACCTTCGACCACAAATCGAGCAAATCCACCTCCCAACGAAATTACTCGTCAAAATCTAAAACTAACCTGAACCACCTCGCGTCCCATACATCATTTTTCTTTCCCCTTTTGTACCACCAGATTAGCTCGTTATTCTCGTCGTTCCACGGATGATTTCGAAAAGAGTATCGACGTTGCATTATCGATAACACCAAATCGCGTTTTTCGCCTATGCATTATTCGCGCGCGCGTGCTATCCCGAATTGGAACGAGCCGCGGCGACACCTAATCAGCGTGAAAAGCTCGAATCGAGAGAGTCTTTATTCATCGACTATTTCGAGACCGGAACTCTGGAGAGCCGAGGTGTCAAGCGCCTCTCGCTGATAAGCTAAAAGCGGCGCTCGACTGTTATAATTGTGAAAAGGTGTTATTAATCTAGCTGTCGGGGATTCAGTAATTCTTTATGACGATATTGGCCGGTCGAGAGGAAACGGTCATTATTTATCGCTCCGATTTTATATTATTGAAATTGTAAGATGTAAATTTAATGATTGACGGTACAGGAGAATTAACATGATATGATATGCATGTGGCATATTGATATGCTTTATATAGGGAAGAAAAATTCTTCATCTGATTAAAGCTACGCGCAAAAGTGATTATTCAAATTTAGTTTTGCTAATCTAACCAGTTTTATTTGGATTATAATTTCAAATCCGAGAAAAATTAGATTATGCTTGGAACACGAGAGGTATATTCATAGTTGTGAATGTTATTTTAGGTTATATTCTTCATGTGACTGGAGATTCTCGTGAAAAATTAACATTCTTAATTCCGTTGGTTTTCAAATATAGCAAGAGTCGTACGCGAATTTCCGCAGACGAAAATAAGCTAGCGTTATTCATAAAAAATTCAGCAAACAACGTTTCTGTAACAATATATATGTGTGTATATATGAGAAACGCAAATCACACACCTCGTGTGAAAATATTGATTTATTGAAGAAATTGAAATGAACATAATAAATGATGCCCAGTAGTTATAAATATGTTATGCATTGTATTTTCTTTTTGTTTCTTAAAAATACATAGCACTGATACATAGCGAACTAGGATGAATTCATATTTAAGATTCTGTAATAGCACGCTAGAATTTATTCAAAATTGTATTTCCAGAAGATATTATAAGCATTCTTTTGAAGTAAGAAAATTATTTTCACCCATATAAACGTATTATTACGCATAATTTTATTAATGCGTTGGAAAACATCTCCGGCTAATGGGTACACGTTTCTGCAAATTCAATTTCTGATCAATTATGGCATTAGAACCTTACGCCACTGCTCGTTTTGCAATTCTTCAAATCATCATGAAAAGCATGCATACCTACACCAGTTGATAACATTTCCAGGAAAGCATCTCTTATATATGATTGAACAAGTTTTCACGCTGTGAAAATACAGCCTGATGTATTCATCAAAGAAAATTGTTCTTACCCCCCGCCGACTGAAATTGAACGCATGAATCAAAGTCTTTAAAAAGTCACTCAACTAAATCAAGAGCGAAGGTAAGTCATCATACCGAATGTATATTACCTTAGGAACCTATAAATAAAACGAGCATCTCGAGAGGTCAGAAAAGAATTGTTACCCTATTTTCCTTAAAAATAAACACTCAGAAAAAGCCCTACCTCCTGGCTTTAAATATTCAACGAAACGTCTTAACCAGCCCTCTCTCGCTCTATACCTTTAAACGCCATTTCCCGGAATCGTCGGAATCCTTTCGCTAAAAAGATGGAGGGACATTATGGGAACTTACCGAGGGGTGGTTCACTCGCTCGCTCGCTCACCGAGAAAATAAGGACAAACGAGGATATACCCACTCTCGCACAGCAGCAATTGGCGAGAACGAGAAAGAGAGATAGAGAGAGAGAGAAAGAGAGAGAGAGAGAGCTTGCATGCAGGTGTGCGTGCGGGTGATTGTCGGGGTGCAGGCTCAAAGGGCAAACGCGAAATCACGGTGCGCCCGCTGAGAAGATGGCGGGGGCAAGTCACCATTTTGTGAGCACTACCTGTGCGCTAAGCACGAGTAGCTAGGTGTAGTAGGTACAGGTATACTGCACTTTGCTCGTATACTGGGCTAATTGCGCCAGTCGATCGCCGCGTAATTAAGTCTCTCCTATAGCTGTGCGCCCAGCAGCAGGAGCAGCGTCTTGTACCGGCAGGTTAAAAGTCGAGAGCGAGAGAGCGAGTGAGAGAGAGAGAAGGAAAAAGAGAGAAGAACGATCGCAATAAATAATACAAGAGTCGAGCTCGAGCGGAGGGCGGACGAGTTGATCGTTCTCTCGCTCTCACTCTCTCGCACGGCCGCGCGAGCTAGCGAGAATGTTAAATAGGTATCAATTTGCAGCGCGCCAATAGGCGCTAAGGGGGGCGTGGCCATCTTGATGCCGATTGGCCCGATAGCGCACGGTGGGAGGCGTCAGCTGGGAGCGGCGCGCGCTCGGTGGTGGGGGGTGGGAGCCACGGAGAGACAGGCATAGCAGAAGGCAGCGGCAGCGGCGGCACCACCTGGTTCTCCTCTCTCTCTTCGCCAGGCTCTTTCTCCAGCGAGGAGAGAGATATTCAGCACTCGACCGCTGCTGCGACTGCTGCTGCGTCGTCCACCGCCGCCGCCGCCTCTACACAGTGTGCGTCGTCAAGTGTGATAAGAGAATCGTTATCAGTGTGCCAGCCATCGAGATGGTCAAGTAGACCCGAGAGAACATACGTAGTGCGAGCGGTGCTTTATAAGATATAAGAGACTAAGTTGTGGTGGGTGCGCGAGATGGAGTGTCGTCCTCTTAGCCGCCTGTAAGAGGTTAGGTGCGAATTTTGCTCAGTCCGTCTCGCTGTCCATCTCCTTCCACCTGGCAAACATGTCGGACCACGGCAGCGAGGTCGACGCGACGGAGGAGATCAACGTCGACGACTCGGACTCGCGCAGCTGCAGCAGCCCTACGACTCGCTACGACGCGACGGTACACCACAATCATCATCTTCATCATCATCACCACCATCACATCGGTTCCGAGTGTTCCAATTCCCCACCACCCTCCAAGATCCAGACGACGACGCCGAGCGAAACCGCGCCGAGGTCTCAGCACCCGTTCAGTATCAGCCGGCTGCTGGCTACGAAGAGCCCAGCTGACGAGCTCGAGGGCGATAAACGCGCCGTCTCCTGGTGCTGGGACTCGGACGCCGCCGCGGGGACGAACAACAACTCCGAGGGTAGACGTTCCTGGGGCCCGGACGCCGAGGGCGAAAAATCCTCCGAGGAGAAGGACGACGATGACACGGGTAGTACGCCGGAGGCACAGCAACAGACGCCGACGTCCGGTATCCACCCGGCGGACCTGCTGGCACCATTCCGACTCTTCCCGGGCCCCGGGGGCCTGATATACACGAACGGCGTCATCCGGGTGCCCGCGCACAGGCCTCCAGGCAGTCAGGGCTTAATACCCGGGCCTTGGGCCCTCCAGCCACTCGGGCCCAATCAGCAGCAGCAACAGCAGCAGGCGGCCGCAGCGGCTGGATTGCAGGCGAGGTTCCTGGCGAACTTGGCGGCACATCCGCTGCAGGCGCATCCACACCTCAAGGACAGACTCGCTGGTGAGTTGAGACATACCTACTGTTTACTTTGTGTAACCTCTTTTGGCCAAGGTTGGGTGCGGTTAAACGTAATTGCCTCTCTAGTCACTTTACCCCCACCGATTTCCCTCCGAATCTTATACGAATGGCACCACTACGTAATTGTCCCAACGAATCACCGTATCGTACTAGGAGTCCTTCTGCTTCGATACTAACACTCGCTCGTTTGAGGCGGGCTGATCCATTTTCCAAACAGCGAGTGCCGTGCAATTTGCCATCGATCGGGGACCGGATAGAGCCGTAACGGCGGCGTCTCCCCCTCCTCGTTATCTCCTTGCGCTAATCGCAGGGAGAAAGAGAGAGAGAAAATCGATCGATCGGCTGCAGGAGAGAGCGCACTGCGCTGGCTAACGAAGCAAGAGAGAGAGAAAGAGAGAGAGAGAGCGTTTAAGGCGCATAAAACTACAGAGCGCGCGCACTCGCACTGGTATATTGCTTTTCGCGGAAAAGGGGAGCTGCTCGGCTGCATGTCAAAGCTTACTCGCTCTCTCTCACTCTCCCTATGCATCTATATGCAATATTTCAGTTTCCGAGTAAAAGTAACGCGCGCCGGCGCTCATTATCTCAACGGCGGGATCGAACGCCTGTGCGCGGGTTTTTTTTTCTCTTAGTGTAACATCTGATAAGTTTAATAATACACCGCCGCGGCTTTTGTATACAAATTCTTCCGACTTGGCATGCGTTCTCGCTTCTCTCGCTTTTTTTTTCTCCTCCACCTCACCTCCTCCTTATTTCTTTCTTTCGTTTGCGCTCGTTTCTGCCTGCCCCGCGCCGATTCCCGGAGTCGCAGCAGCGGCGTTTTGCATTTATTTAAGGGAGGGCGAAAATCGGAATCAACGAGAGTAGTCGTCGACAAAAGTGCTCTCTGCTCGCGAAACGAGAGAGAGGAGAACGAAGTAAGAGGGAGAGAGAGAGAGAGCGTTGCCTCGGGGGCCAGCTCGGGAGAGAGAGAGAGATAACCGGGTACCGGGAACAGAGAAAAAAGTCATCGCGTGACCGAAACCTGAAAGGGAATCCTCCTCTCCACAACTATATATATATTTGAAATGCGCCTCTCTCTCTCTCGCTCTAACTACTCCAGCGGACTTTTCGACTTTTCGACTCGGCTCTCACGCGTACATCATACATGTACATACCTACCTATAGCCCTTTTGGTGACCCTTGATAGGTCGAGTCCATTTCCCACGAATAGACACGCGTTTCCTATATATGAGTATAATTGCCGCGCTCGTAAAGCAGTGAAGAGAGCGAGCATGAATTGCTTCCCGCGAACGATTCTTATATTTCCGCTAAAGTAATAAAGCGAACGTGCAGCCTTTTCTCGCACTTGCCTCGGTTTCATGGGCTCTCGAGAGTGGCTTTTTATATTCCCCGGACAGTGGGGGGTATCTGGTTTTTGTTGTAGTATAGAGCTCACTCCGCAATTGCATACTTTTCTGCATAGGTCAGTCTAATTAAGATTTCCCGCGAATGATTAAGCAAAGTGCGAGGTAACGTTGCTGATCGATATAGAATTGTCATTTCAAACGTTAAAGTCAATGTTTATAACGTTGCAATAACGGATATCCGTATGAGATTAGTATGAAGTTTGTTGCGGTAAGTAAACGACCAAACAGCACAAAAGATCCGACACTTTTGCACAGATGATTGCGGATTTACCGTTGTGAAATATCAATTCCACGAATGTTTACTTGTTTCTCCACTCTTAATTTCCTCTCCTGTATACCAAGTGGACATTAATTTATCTCACAGCAGCTCTCCATCTAACCTTCAATCACAATCTTATATATATACACGTCGAAAAAACTTCCTCACCAGCGACTTATCTCTCTCCATCCCAGGCATTCGCGCGCGTTCGAGCTGTTATTCTTTTCCGGTTAGTCGAGCAATCGCTCGAGAGTCCAGGAGACACAGCCTCTCCTCCAGCTAACGGAAAAAGGAACGATCGACCGTAATCTAGTTCTTGCCTCTATCTCTCTTTCTCTCCCCCTTCCCCTTTCCTCGTCTCCAACGGTAGCCGAACGATTTGAATTTCTTGCGATATTCTCTCCATCCGCCAAGTGCGTGACAGCGAACCATACTACACCCGAAAAAAGGGTCACTGCCACGCAGGTAGCAGCACACGCACAAGCGACAATTATTCAGTAGCGCCTACAACATCAGCCGGTGTGCGTATTATATCCTACCGGGCGGTATAATTAATCCGAGCGGCCGCCATACTACACCCGTCGAGTGATCGAGTTAGCGCCGAGTTAGGGCCGGAGAGAGAGAGTGAGATAGAGCAGAGAGAGCTCGTCCATCATCTCTCTCGCCAGTTGCGGAATGAGCGGCGCGCGCTATCTCCCCCGCGCGGCGACTTACGTAATTAACGTGACTTCGCTTTAATTTTCCGCGCAGCAGCGGTGAGTGTGAGCGAGGAGAAACAATTACCGCACACGTGTATACATTATATATACGTATATATCTCGTAGGTGTAAAAACACTCGCTAGCGTTATTACCGCCGGACTATGCAGCTGTGTTGCTGCTGCAGTCGTGGGCGCCGAGAGCAGCTCGTCAAATATTTATTCACGCGCCAATTGCGATATACGCGTGTAGTATATACCGCGCGGTGTGTGTATATATTCGTCCGTTGCACAATGAGCGTTGAGGCTCATTAGCGCGGCTGTCCGTTCGGTTTGATTATATTTCGAGGCTTTTGAAATGTTGCTGTGTCGTGTGCGCACGTTTGAAAAGTAATTTCTTTTAATTTTGTGATATACTAGTAAGCACTGATATCTTATTAGCCATCTACATCCTGCTATTTTAGCATTATCTTTAACATTTTTTTTTTAATTGAGTGAGAAAAGTGGAAAACTTGTTTCACAAAAGATATCGTTTAATTATAACGTTTTACAAAAGGTTTTTGAAAGGCTATATACCGCATAGCAACTATATTTAATAGATACCCGCAAGAGATCTCGAGGAAGCCGTGTCATTAAGTCGTCTTTCAGCAGAAGTCCAAATGAATAAGATGAGATTCCGGTGAAAAGAAACTGCCGGTACTAAAGCCGACGAGCAGCACTTCAATAAACATATGAATAATTTATAATCTGCCGGTTGGGGGCATTAATTCAGAAAAGCGTTTCGCCTTTACTCCCTCGTCTCGTGCGAACTAATATTCGCGAATATACGAGAAGAATGCAAAAGTGCAGTGTATTAAGCCGAGCGAACGAGTGCAGCGCTGAACTGTTACGGGAAAACGTATAAAACGTTCCTGGAATCGACCTTTCCATTTAAAAAGGGGGCATATCGCAGCGTTCGCGCGCGAGCGAGAATACTTTCGTAATTTCGCGCTAAACTTGAACGAGCGAATGAATTCGATCGCTCGAATGAAATGCCATTTTTTACGCTTTCTCATTTCGCCGCCGTAATTACATATATTTCGCGCAAAAGTTATATATATATATCTCTCAAGAGTGAGACAGTCTCGTGAAAAATGATTCCTTTTTAAGTGTAAATGAGGTTTTCGAGAGAGCTATATATACTGATTTATTTGCGAGGGTAAAATAAAGAGCAGCGAAGAAAACAAACTCTCTGAAAATATATATCTTAATACCTTATCTTGGCGGAACTAACTATGCGCGCGCATTATTTTGTCCGTTATTAATGACTGACAAGCCGGCGGGCAAAACGATTCCGCAGTCCTATCTAAACGCCGCACGAGTAGGCTTTTTTACGCGGCCGGTAAAAGTGACAGTATAATCAATATATAAAAGCAGTCGGAAAACATTAACTACCTACCGCGAGCGCGCGAATTTACATTGAATCCACAAGGTGTTATCTCGTCTGATTTTATGTAAAAACTATTCATTCTTCGCGGTAAGAACGCCCGTATTGTATACGGCTCTCCGGCAGCATTGAATAACCGAACCGTTACGATTTTAGCGGCAGCTCGCGAGGGCGCTTCAAGTTTTATTTAAATTGCCCCGACACGTTATTAGGCAAGGATAGCTTCTTAGATTTCTACTTGTGAAACGCGGCTGTTAACAACTTTACGAATATCCGTTTTGTATATGCAATGTAGTTTCGCGCGCGTGCAGCACTCCATCTTTCGCTCTCTATATGTTTTCTCGGTAAGCAAACATTATTTAACGTTATGTACAACATTACTCTAGCGTTATATAAATGTTTGAGCAATGCTGTAGTAGTACGTTTTTAAACTACCAAAAAATAACATTACAATAACAATATTGTAACAACGTTGTACCAATATTGCAAATAGGATTACGAGGATTATTATAGCGCAAAAAACTGGATAATTGTATAATATCGTCGTCGCAAAATCTTCCCATTAGCGTAAAGCAACGATAAAACGAGCCGACAACTCTGAAAGGACATTTTGAAAACACGAGATAAACGACACGCTTTGACGATTAGTCCCCAACGTCGCGCGTGAAACAATGCCACAACATAGCCGCTAAACGTGGCCGATTCAATATTAACGACTAATTGAATTCCGAGAGCGCCGAGTCGAGCCTTGATTTTTTTTCCACCGAACCGAGAGAGCGCTACGCGAGCAATTATTCTCATTTTTAAACTATGAGAAATCGCCGCACCGCTCGCGCACCGACATCATCGTATGCGCGCGCGGTCGAGAGAGAGAAAAAAAAAACGAGAACACGCGCGCGTCCCTGCGGACCGTAAAAAATCACCGGCTGCTAAAGTATAGACCGCGTGTGTACCTTTTTTTTCTTCATGCATGACAACACTTTTTCGGCGCGCGCAATTTTTGCGAGGGTTTAGAGAGAGCTCGCGATTTTTCGAAATTCCCCGGAGAAATCGCGCGGGATTCGGACTACCGGTTTACGCGTGTCTTTTTCTCCGCCTCCTTTTTTTTCGCGCACGCGTGTATATATATACGCTCGCTCGCGTCAATTTGCCAATGGGTAATTTTTTTTGTCAATTATCCGGTATACCGAGCGAAAAATGTAATTATCCGCGCGTTTCGAACTGTAAATAATACAGCTGCAGGAGTGGGTTCATGGGTATTGAGAGAAATATCATTCGAAACTTGTATATATATATATTTTCGGAATGTTTCTTTTTCAGCGCAGTTACGATAAATATTATCTTTACGTTTGATCGATAAAAATGACTGCCGCGCTGTAAATAACGTGAGATTTGCAAGTTTTCATTAGTTAACCTGTAGAATTAGACTAAATTATACTTGAAATAATACTCGCATAATTACTTGATGCCAATGAAGCTAAGTAGTAAATTATATATTTTGCCCCAGCAGTGAAAATTCAATAACAACCTTGGATTCTAGTGATATTAAAACGTACCACCGTGAATTATCAGTTAAGCCAGACAATCTTGGACAAAGATATATATGATTAGCGCAAACGGAGAGTAAAAATGTTAAATTGAGTAGAAATTTACCTCAGAGGCATTCGCCAGTGTTTCTCGAGGCATACAAAATTAGATTACTTCTTCCTCTAAGACGTATACAACTTTTACCCTGTCAAAAATATATAAGTATAAGATACGCCTTGCGTAAGACAGATTATAAAACATTTACTCCCATTAACTCCAACAACCGTAATCATTTCCTCGACTGTCCTTAAAAATGCCTTAACCCCAACAATCTTACCTATCCAGCCGCAGCATCCCGGCGATATTTTCCCTTCGGCGCACCCATATATAAAGAAACTAGCGCGCACAATGACGCGACGCGCGCGGGGCTCATGCCGCTGTGGCGATAAACTTAGGTTATACCGCGCAAGAGAGAAAGAGAGAGAGAGAGAGAGCGAATCTCGTAAATAGATGGAAAAGCACGATGGCGAGTATCCCATATACATACACCGCCACAGAGGGGTGTGTGTATATATATAAGTATACACGAGAGTTTTATCGCGCGCTCGGGTTTGCTTAATTTTATGGGATTTTTTATCGACGCCTCGTAATATCGATAATGTAAGCCACCACCGCTGCTGCCGCCGCTGCTGCTGCCGGTGTTTTATATCAAGTTACGAGTTTGAGAAATGATAGCTGCCGCGCGCGAGGGGTGGCACTTTTAGTATATATACATATATATATGTACCCAGCGTAATACATGTATATACACGCACACGCGCGAGAAATTCAAATTTCGCGAAGATCCTCGTATAGAATAAGAGAGAGAAGGGAAAAAAACGCTCCTTCCGCGAATCCGTTTAGCCGCTCAATTACGCGGCTCCTAGACACTTTCCTAATATATATATACACCAGCATCGCCGTGGGCTTCCTTTTTTTCCCCGCAGGTACACACATCGTAATTTCACGTATATATGTGTGCGTACACGCAGATGGCCCTCGTAAAGATGCGGAGGTAGGATAGCGCGCGCGCGCGGCGGGAAATTGCCCGGCGCTTCCGAGTAAGCGGCTGTTTTCCTATAATACATGCTCCGTTTCGCCCGCAGGAGGGAGAGGGCGGGACACGCCCAGGTGATGGGCCGATAGCGCGGCCGCGAATACGCAAATATTTGGCGGGGCTTTTTCGGGACGGTTTAGCGTGAAGTGCGTTCTGTGAGGTGACGGGAATCGGCCGTTAAATGTGTAGGAGAAGTAGAGTTTTTCGGATAATAACACGCAGTTGTGGTAATGCTGCGTTATGGGGGTTTGAGGTTGATTGTTTTGACGAGGTGGAATATCGAATTAGTTTTAGATTTGTATCAGGACAGGGTCGGTCTGTCTTGCACGGATGGCCGTTAGTGGTAAGGTGCGTGGAAAGTAGGGCTGCACGAGAGCAAGACAATACAATATTTATGTTATTATTGTCTCGCTCTCGTAAATTCTTGAAAATTCCTCTCTTGTCTTGGTCTTGCCAGGCAATATGAAAAGTATTATTGTCTTGTCTTGAAATTCTTGATCATATTGGAGTTACGCAGACGTGAGACAAAACACGAATCGATTGTTTAAAGAATTAGAGGTCCACGTAGAAGAGGAAGGAACGCAGACGTAAAATAGAGTAAGTTTTTGAAATAATTGACTTGTTCATTGTCCCACGTCTCCATAGTTTCCTTTTTTTGCGAGGACTTACACCCCCAGATATTTGGGTTTCACTTTCATGTTACAAATGTTACTGAATTTTAAGAATAATGTAACTAAAGGTAATTTAATATACAAATATACTAGGTTTAATACAAAAACGATAAAATTTCGGCACAAGAATATATAAATGCCAAATTTGAATTTTGATTTTTCCCACCATATATGTGCCGCGGGCCAAAGTCTAGTTCGCGCACTGCCACTAGGCGGCGCACCCCTTCCATGAGGCCTCACGTACAGGGGGTATAGGAAAGCGTCGCCGACTACCTTGTCAAGCTTATCACTCGAACATCTTATTAGTAGATGGTCATCAGCAACTACCGAAGTTTATTGAGTTATGATTGTTTCGATAAGTTATTTTCAAGACAAGACAAGATTCTTTACATTCTTAACACCACAATCTTGATATTGTATCGAAAACTGTATA
>UXGD01002355.1:0-26644 GCA_900474315.1 Torymus auratus | reverse complement strand
CTGTTTAATCTCCGAAATTCGCTGTTAGTTTGTCTGCATTTTCGATGTTCAATTTTAAACGTTCATAACTTTGGAAGGAATCGACATTTTTTAATCCTTAAAATTGCTAAAAAATAAATAAAGGCTCATTTTCTATAATTTTATTTTCTCTACTTTCAATGATATTTACGACTTTCTAAAGTTAAATAGTTGCCGTTTGAAGAAACGGTTTTGTTCAAGTCCGTGATACGGACCCCTGACCCTCTCCTAGTTAGATCATTATGGCCTAAGCTACTACAATTTTTTTTGTTTATCAATATCAACAATAAATTTAAGAATTGTAATTAATCATTTATCAGACAATTGAGCCACTGAATTGTCTGAAGGCTTATTTGTTTTTAAAGATAATAATTTCATTTTTCCAATGATAATTGTTTGAATTTTAATATTATTCGGAATATATTCTTTTCGACGGTATAAAACAGTATAAACCAACGGATATAATCGTTTGTTCGTATGCAAAAGTGTGGAATACTATTGTTATGAAAATTGTATTACCTTTGAAAATGAAACAACTGTAGAATTAAGAAACAATTATAAAAACTTTATTTAATTATCACATAAATGCGTCATTCATAAACAGAAAATGACTAATTTTTTTGTTGCAGTATATTAAACATGTGAAGTAAAGTATCAAGGAGCGCGGGAGCGCTCCGAAGGTAAGTATAGAAGAAGCCTAAAGGAGCGACCTGTGCTACATATACATTGAAATGGGCGTACGAAAATCATTAATCACTTCCTATAACTTTCTATATATAAAAAAAATGACAATCCAAATCCTTTCTCGATCAACCGACAACTCCCAGCTCTTTTCCTATATCCGTGAACGCGTTGATAGCCCTGTCTACGTCCTCCGTCGTATGAGCGGCGCTTATTTGCACCCTTATCCTCGCCTTCTCCTTCGGTACAACGGGATAGCTGAATCCGATCACGTAGATTCCCTTTTCTGCAAACGTAATAATGAATTTTCATCCCTCTCAAAGAATTAAATTTCAAAAAAATACGAAACACATTACCTAGCATTCTGTCAGCAAAGGTACTAGCGAGCTTAGCATCGCCCAGCATGACCGGGCAGATGGGATGGTTGTCGCCGCTGATTTTGAACCCGGCACGGGTCATCTCCTGTCTGAAATGCTCGGTGTTGCGCTTGAGATTGTCGAGTAGATCAGTGCTTCGGCTGATGAGGTCGATGACCTCGATGCCGGTGCCGACCACCGGTGGCGGCAGCGAGTTGGAGAAGAGATAGGGCCGACTGCGCTGGCGCAGCAGGTCGATCAGGGGCTTCTTGCTGACTGTGTAACCTCCCGCGGCGCCGCCCAGCGCTTTGCCCAGCGTCGAATTTATGATGTCGATGCTGCCCAAGTGGCCAAAATGCTCCTCGGTGCCCCTGAAGAAGTGAATGATGATGTATATCGTTAACGAGGTAATAACAATTTTATGGTAGCTTGAGATATCTTAAGAACGGTCCAACCAGGATAGGTGTGCTAAAACTTAATCAATTTTGCAAAATTTATAACAACAAAAATGTTACTTACGATGGGAACCCTCCGATAGTCTTTATACGGCACAATAAAGATATCACAAATACAATATTTAAAAAATTAATTCTATTATTTTGAAGTTTTTTACGAAAGCTTTTAGTAACAGAAAAATGAAAATAGGACCAATTCGTTCTATATGTACAAAATTTCAACATCGTTCTCCATTTACAAAAATAATCACTTGGACAATCTTTCGGATACTGCATCTTAAAAACCATTGATTTTGATGCACAACTAAATCAGAAAATGAAGCAAAACAAAAATTGGACATCATACACTTTACCGATAAAAAATATGCAAATCATTGTATCTGTATTTCGGATCTCCACGTTTACCCAAAAAAAACCTCGCGTCTCACCGTCCAGTTTTGCCGAAGAATCCAGTCGCGTGGCAATCGTCAACAAAGGTGAGGGCGTCGTACTTCTTGGCGAGGCCGATGATGTCAGGCAGAGGCGCGACTGTGCCATCCATCGAGAACACGCCGTCCGTAGCGATGAGACGCAACCGCGCGCCTGAGCTCTCCTTCAGCTTCGCCTCCAGGTCCGCCATGTCTCTGTGCTTGTATCTGCGCCCAAAGTAATAAAAACGACTGGTGAATAAACAATTTCTCGTTTTCGTCGATTTAACCAACAACATCTCAACCGCATCTATTCCAAACATATTGTTCACTACCCAACAATAGCAAACAGCTCCCACCTGTATTTTTTCGCTTTGCAAAGCCTTATGCCATCGATGATAGAGGCATGATTAAGTTCGTCGCTGAGTACCGCGTCCTCGGCTGTTAGTAGGGTCTCGAAGATACCCGCGTTCGCGTCGAAACACGAGGCGTAGAGAATTGTATCCTCGCGTTGGTGGAACTCGGCGAGCTTGCGCTCCAGCTCGCGATGGATGTCCTGGGTGCCGCAGATGAACCGCACCGAGCTCAGACCGGCGCCGTAGCGGTCCAGAGCGGCTTTCGCTGCCTCGATGACTTGACGGTTGTCCTGGGGAAGAAGGTTTCGTTATATTATGTGAGAGGAATAATGTGCATAGATATGCAGTGATAGTCTGGAGGTTTCAATTAAATTCAAACGTACATGAGAGTTAATTTTGAAGGAGAAAATGCATGGCTATGATTAAGACAATTAATAAAGAATCTTAAAAGTTAATTAAGCACGGTGAATGTGTATATTTGGTAAATAGAAAACATATCATGCTTTCTTCCACAGTTGAATAATCTGTAAAATAATTGCGTGAGGTGGCGTGTATAAAAACAATATCTAAATATGTTACTAAGAATCTAAATTAAAATCTTAAAAATTATAAAAAAAAGGTCTCCTCTAAAATACAACAAATGTTTAAATTAGTCTTCGATGTTTTATTGTATAGAACTGAATGACATATATCTGAAAACAACCTCCAAGAGTAGATAGAGCATCCAATTTCTTGTAACAGCTTGTACTTATACACGGTACCTTTGAATACTTTTCATAGCCTTTCAAATGAATAAAAGGATTAAAATTTAATAAAATAATTATTTAAAAAAAAATTTTTTAATTTCATTAAAATTAGGTAAAAATTAAATTATGAAGTTGGCATACCTTCTAAATTATACTACTGTATTGTTAATAGTTGTTATTTTATAAATGTTGGAACCTTTTTTACTTATGAGTTAGTTTCTATACAAAATTGGTGTTAAATGAATTATGAATATTATGAATTTACATTGTAAATAATCATCAAGATTGTTTCAAAAACTAAATACCGCACCATTACATCGTAAAAAAGTAACTCACTCACCGACAGTCCCAAGTAGTTATTCGCGCAAAAGTTGAGCACCTTCTTGCCGTCGGCCAGTGAGATATTCGTGCTCTGCGCCGAGGCGATTATCCGCTCGTTCTTCCACGTCCCAGCCTCCTTGATCGCGTTCAGCTCCGGCTGTAGCACCGTCGCTAGGGACGTCATACCCCGGGTACCAGCGCATCGCTTAGCTGCGAATATACATCGTTCGTTTAAAAACTAATGTTTATTGTTAATACGGGAATATATGTATATACCTTTGACCAGAAAGCTATTCATCGTGTCGGAGCTACTCGTGTACTGAACAACAACGTGTGCGCGGCTGTTTTTTCCTGACCGACGGCGCGCTCGGAATAATTACATAGCTCTGCGTGGACTAAACCGGTGGAACCGGTCGACCTTGAAATCTTAGAAGAGAAAGTGTTATCGCGTTGTGTTACGCGTATGGGGATCCGGTGATTCGTCAATAAATCAATAAATCGATTATTTGACGGGTTTGACCTTTTTGACGGGTTCATTATCAACTTAATAAATTTGTTTTACAACATGAATATGTAGGTAAATTACGTTGATGAAGTAAACAACAAATTTATATAATTCTTATATGTCAATTTGGACATTTTCTAACAGTTGTAGGGAATTCATGCAGGCAAATAAGAAAGCTTTATTTTATCGCTATTAATGTTCGCATTTATTCAAATCTTATAATACATAAATGTTTGATCGCTTGATTTACTGACGATTTCACAGCTTCTGGAAAAAAATCTCCGCATTGATTCGCAGTCACTTCGTCAGTCTTTTGCCGATGACATTTGCTACTTGATTTTTCATTGTAAAAAAGAAAACGTTCGCTCATTGTCATCACGAACGTTTTTTTCCTCCCGGGCCTACACTTTCTTATATCATACGAAAGTACGGAAAAACTACTTGCGAAGCGAGAGTAATCGCGCGCAATCGCTTGCTAGCGCGATTATAAATATATGTACGTCGCTCGCAACGCGGTTACCTTTAAAATTGCTTCGAAGTCTCATTAGTCTCATTGGCTATCAAATCAAGCGCATTATTGTACAATAATTATTATAAGATAAACAGTTAATGGTTTATCCGCAACAACACCCCGGTCCGTCTCTATTATAGGACGTAATAATCATCGCGATCGACTAATCAAGTTCTATATTGCCCCCAAGTTATTTATGGCAAATTCAGAAGAGTATCGTCGTGACATTAATTAAATTTTTTTAGTCAACAGGTATTCTTGTTTATCATTGCTCTTCGAGAAACGCGTATTCTCAGCAGAATTATAAACCTGCATAAATATAAATATACTTTCAATTTAGTACAAGTCAATATTAACAATTTATTCGATATTTCTCCAAACAAAAACACTTGCGAGAAAAAAATTTAATCAATATCTATTTTTGTTCTTATGGTAGTCCTTGCATTAATTTTAATGTGAAGATAAATTTTTCTAATAAATGCGTATATATCTTTATAAATATGTTTCTAAGAATGTAAATATATATTTAGAAAAAGATTTTTTTTAAGGATTTTCATTGATTATATATTGGTTACATAAATGAAAATGCCATTAACTTTTATTTTTTAATAATGTTATGAACTTTAAATGGTAACCACACACAGAAACAAAGAATATTTTTTTTTTTGATATTATTATAAACTGAGTAAATATTTTATTGTCCACAATAACGACGTATTTTGGTTATATCATTAAAAAATGCTTTTAAAAGCGATAATTATATTATATAAATAAATACTCTAATTTACGTTTAATATTAAACGCTCTTTAAAGTGATTCCTACATCGATTCTATAATAACTTACAAATAATCTTATGCAAGGGCTACCTTAAACCTTAAATTGCGAAATCTCACTTCTCATATTAATGCATATTTTTATTGATTCTTAAAGTATTTTAAATATATAGAAAAGAATTTGAGATTGGTGAGATCTCGATCACAGAATCTACTGTGTTAATTTATAATCATATATATAATAAAAATTATATTTATCTATAAATGAAAACGGGACCTCTAAAGATATAGCGGCGATTTGGTATTTTAATAAAGACACAAAAATGTGTAATAATAATTTCCAAAAAGATTTGAAAGTCGAGGTAAATAGTAGAATTTCTGTACGTATTCAAGTTTTTCGTAAGATATCAGTTTAAGATGCTTTCGATTTGCTTGATGATATTCTTGTAGCGAAGTTGTAAACGTGAGAAAAGTTGTGTACTATTAAGTACACTGCTCCCAAGTATAGAATGATGGCGATGGTTAAGAAGAGATCGAATACAGCTGGTTTGACACTAGAACATATAGAAATTTTTGGAGAATATTAAAAAGTTATTCAAACTATCAAAAATTATTAATTCTATACAAACAAGTTTTTAATTGAATTTATCTTGATTCTTCAAAAGAATCGTTTAAATTTACCTGTAAACGTTTAACGTCGCTTTTGTTACATCGTAAAAAACGAACTCAGGATCTCGCTTATCGGGAGTATGAAGAGTTGTCTTTACGTCGCCTAAATATTTTTGCATAGCTTCTTTGAGAGCATTGACTAATGGACTCTGCTTATCAGCTAATAATGGAGCTGCTCTAGGCTGTGACGTTAAGAAGTTCATCCACATAGTTAAGGATTCTTTGGAAACACTCTGGAAGAGAAAAATTAATATTTTCTAATATACAAAATTGATCTCTAATATTATAATTAAAGTTATATATGAAACAATCCTTGTTTCTAAATGCAATTAAATTATGTGTGATAAATCTCATAATGATCACGTAAATGAAATGCTATTTTTATTGTTCATGCAAAATCTGTTGATAAAATTGTAAATATTAAAACTCCACTATACGAATACTTACCAATGGTTCAGCAAAAATTTGGCTATAACTTATATTATACATATGCCTAGCAAGCGCCTCAGCAACTATTGTTGTGTGTTTATGCAATCTATCAATTTGTCCATCTTGTATTGTGTCTAAAATTGTATTTCTAAGTGGATCTTCATGGCTTCTCAAGGTCGATAATGTTGCAGCAGGCAACCTTCTGATACTGTAACGTTCGTGCTCCCAAGCTAGGCTCTCTTCTGCAAGATTAATTTTTTTGTGCACTCCCTCAACTTTGCCCTGACCAATAGCAACAGATGCAGCTTTCAGTTCTCTGTAAAATAGGCCACCTGCAGAGGTATCTTTTGGTGGTTTAGACACGTGGACATATAAATTATCACTGGATGAAACTGAGTCCAAACAAATTACGTATGATGCATCCTGAAAAAAGTTTAAGTGTGTATAAATACCAAAAACGTAAACTTAAAATATTAATTTTCTTTTTAATAAAATTTTATTGATTTTTAAATTAATTTATTTAATAAACAGTAAATAAAATAAATGTTGTGCCTTGACGATAGATTAAATAAATTTTAATAACATTTTATTATTAAATAAGATATACCTGTATAACGGATCCTTCTAGTCCATCTAATTGATCTTCTAACCACTTTTTACTTCCTTGGAAATTAAGTTTACCTGCACCTGTTACAATGAAAACTAAATTGTGTCGCGGTCGCGATCTTCCTATAGAATAAAGCACTGAAAATAGCCTGGCAAGCTCTAGTAACATTGCCAATCCAGATGCATTACTCTCAGCTCCGAATGACAATTCCTGTAATCATCATTTTTCATTAGTCAAATAGTTCTGTAATTGAATAGACTATTTACATAAATTTAATATTTTAAATTATTGTAAACAAATATATGTATAGGAAAACTCGACATTTTTTACATAAGCTTTCGTAAAAATGCTTAATAAAATAAAATATATATATTTTTTTTTTAATACTAACCGGTGCTACTCCAGTACTGTCATAATGAGCAACTAGTGCAATCGTGGGTAATTTATCTTCAGCTCCAGTACCAGTTAGTTTTCCCTGTAAGGTAGCAACTTTAACATCAGTCTTTGCAACAGCTTGACTAGTCGAAACGACTACTTGATATCCACTAGCAGAAATTGAATTAAATAAGGCTTCTGCTGCAGAACCAGCCTTTTCGTCAGTAATGAATCCATGCTCTACGTCCTCTAAAATTGTTTGAAGTTCTGGATTCCATTCTGTAAAGTATACTGGAATTGGTGTTTCTGGCCCATAGATCATTGATTCTTCCAAAGACATAATATGCTAAACATAGAAGTTATTTATTTTTTAATAAACTATTTTAATGAAGCAATAGCTTTTTTTAAAATACTAAGGCTGTAAGAAAAGCATTTTTTTACCTGCTTTTGATCATCGGTTAGTTTATCTACTTTTTCTGGAAGAACTACAATTAATGCTCCAGCTTTTTGCCTGATAGACTGAAAAGTTTCTGGATTAAGGTCTAGAGCTCTAGCTACAATACAATGTCTAGAAGTACTCCACCCAGTGAGAGACCTTGCTTCTAGAGAAATTGGAGCACTGCGACAACCTGTTAGTTAAGAAAAAAAATGTATAAAAAATTAGGTATACAGATGATTATTATTTGAAAGAAAAATCTTAAGGATGATAATTATGACTATAAAATGGTTAATAAATGCACATATATTTTAAAAGCCATTATTGTTTAAATACCAATAATGAATCAAGTTTAATTCAATGAGGTTACTTTCAGAAGTCGAATATTGATTAGTCGAAATACAAGTTTATAATGTGCATTATTTCTGTACTATTTCATAAACAGATGAAATATTAAACCAAGTTTTTGCAACTCCAATAGATGTATTAACACAGAAAAATGAAAACAAATAATATTTTATAATAAATTATAAAAAAACAATGAGAATTCTCAAATGTAGTTCAAATGAATTTTACAGAAGTAAATCCATTGAAAAAACGAATATATTGCCAAAGTAACAACTCCAAATTATCAAAAGCACAGTGATATGTCAGTGAAGGCAAATAACAAATCGTTGCTCTTTGTATCTCATACCGTGGGGCACACCGTGCAAGTCATACTGTGCCATGCGAAAAGCTGGGAACTCGTGCGAGGCGGCGACTGGATTAGCCGGGGCGATAATGATGAAGATCGGCAGGACTATCAGTAGGTAGTAGGGCAGGTAGCCGCGGCAGAGCTCCGCGAAGCTATCGCACTCCTCGACCCACATGGCTCGGCGAATTTTGTGTCAAGAACGGGACGCCGAAAAATAAACGCTGCCTTCGTTCACTGCTGCTCCTGCTGCTGGGCTGCACTCACGCGCTTTTCCCCGACCCTGCCGCTCGCCGCGCAAGAAAAGAGAGACAGAGAGAGAGGAGAGTGATAAAGAGAGAGGGAGAGAGGACGACACGACGACACAGCAGCAGTGGCACTGCGTGCGCGCACACCTTTTTTGCGCTCTCTCTCCCCCTTCTCCCGACCGCACATTTTCCCTGATTTTAGGGAGAGCTTGATGGGAGCTGCGGTGGTGACGTCACGAGAGAAGTCACGTTGATAATAGCGGGTTAGGGCCGGTTTACAAGGTGCTGTCGAGTCGAACTGGCAGACGACACTGCAGCAGCTGCGTCTGCTGTTTTTAGATAGGTTAGAATTCGCGAAAATTTCAACTAGGTATACTTTATTCATTGCATCGGCCATCGGTACCCCTGAATTACATAAGTTTGAGGTTTCGGGAAAAAGGGCTGGATAAACAATCGGGTGAGTGTGTTTATGGCGATTTTGGTAACTGACAGATTTATTCACCGTTAATTGTTTGGTTTTACGTAAGAACACGATTTGTGCTATGTGATTAAATTGTAATTTTTCGAAATGATGAATTCTAACCTTGCTAAGAGTTTTGTTTTGATTTTACCTTGTTGAATAGCAGTTTTCCTGTGTTTACGATATTAGTACTGAAGGGGAATGTAAATTACTTTTGTTTATAAGATTCTTTCTCGTTCGTAATTTGATAGTAAATTTGGAAATAAACTTAGAAGTATTGTTTTGATAATTTGTGATCAATTCTTATCAATTTGTCAACACCAGATATCCCATGACAGAAAAGAATAATGAAACTAATGATTACTATAATACTTATTAAAACTAAGGATTATGGAATTAAAGATTTTTAAATACTAATTTTTCATGTGAATGAATAGAGTATTAAGAAAATATCACTGCATTTATTTTTGCAGATAATGGGAGGACATCATGAAGTTCATACACCAAAAGTCCCTGATTACAGCATTTACAAATTAGAAGATGCTCCTGAGTTGGTGAAAGTACAAGAGCGATTAGCTAAGAAAGGATTAAAAGATCCATGGCTACGAAACCATGTCTGGCGTTACACTTTGACACCAAAAACTAGAACATCCCATTGGGTACTTCTCCATTTTTTTACTAAAGGTTGGAAAATTTGGGTTCCTCTGGTGGGACTTACAATTGGTATTGAACACTTTTTGGGTATTGATTACCATGCTCATGGTCACGGTGATGGTCACGGTGATGGCCATGGAGGACATCATTAAAGGTGATGCATAGATAACATTAAATAAATTCTGTACCATACTAAACTTGAAGGTCATGTTATTGATGTATGAGGATCTTATTAATTTAATAAAATTATGTTAAAAGAAAAGGCACTTCTTTTGTTAAAGTAGAAAGTAGTATATATTCAGAATACTGTTAAGTATACAAGTTTTACATTTAAAATTAAAAAATACAACTTATGGATAGTACAGCAATATAAATAAAATTATTTTATAATAAAATTATTGTAGATGCGTGATTTGATTACTTATAGTGAGTATAACTTTTAATTGGTGATTTAATTGATATTAATTCTTTAACCCTTTGCGGCATGGTGATACACTGAGCATACCACCTGATTCTAATGCATATTCCATTCAGATTATTCCATTTCTTTTTTTTTTACCTTATAAAGATGTTTATAAGTACAAAAAATGTGTTTTTGATTTATTGTTTATAAATTTATTTAAATTAATAAACAAATGCTTGAAAATTGCGAATTTATTTTAGGAAAGGTGTGCTTCAAAGGGTTAATATGATTTTTTATTGCATTAAAATTGATAGTAATATTAATAATTTTAAAATTTATAACAATATAAAATGATATTCATTCTTTCACAAAGTTATCTAATACTTTTCATATCAATATGATCCACATGTAGTTAATAAATGTTTGCAAAATTATAAATATTTATTATTACTAAATTAAAAAAGGTGTTTTTAAAAATTCTAATCTAATTTTACAATATCAGCATGAAAGTGGGGTTACAAATTTTATGTACAAATCAAACTACTAATAAAAATAACACTATTTGCTTTCCTAAGATATTGACTAGAAATCTTTAAAACAAGATTCCTTAGTTAATCATTGAATAATAAAAATTGGTTACATTGTAAAAGCAATTTCATTTAATATTTCTTTAAATTGACTTTAAGTATTTATAATCTTGTTTCAATTTGACTTTACTATTCGACAATGAAATTATTTAGAAATATAAACATATAAAATTGGAATATTTTCAAAATTATTTGATTGTTAATAGTTTTGGGTCTTAAATTTCATTTAGATTATATCGACGCCTCGTACGAAGAAAACCACTGCTCCCGGAGCTGGACGAAGAAAAGCACGACTCGGATGAAAGGACTAACACTATTTATTGCATTATTATAAATAGTACACCTTACGAATAGCAAAAATAACTGTTGCAAACTACATTAGCAGGTTGCTTTTCCAAAGAGAATCCGAGTCGCTCAAATAATTTTATTTTATTCATTATAGCATTAAATAAATCTAATAAAAGAGCGGTTGAGTTGTGCTTTTTTTCGTCCGCGCGCCACCAGTTGAATTGTAGTTTTCGTCCGAGATTTTGAGCTGTGCTACTTTTTATCCGGGCGCCGCGAGTCGTGCTTTTTTTCGTCCGCGCACCGCGAGGTGAGCTTGTCTTCGTAACGGTCTGAGTTGTGCTTTTCTTC
This sequence comes from Torymus auratus, assembly GCA_900474315.1. Lineage (NCBI taxonomy): Eukaryota > Metazoa > Arthropoda > Insecta > Hymenoptera > Torymidae > Torymus > Torymus auratus. Next base: position 15,319 of record UXGD01002355.1, on the reverse strand, counting down.
GATATATTTTTACATTAGAAATCTTTCATCAATCAATGTCTTCTTTGCCAGATTTCTTTTCCCATTTATTCTGCAAATTGCAATGAGTAATTGTGAAATCAACAAAGTTACCATGCAAGCAAGAATATAATCCTCAGATAAGGCTTGAACAAAAATAAATAGAGCTATTTCAAAAGTCCCCAAAGTCCATTCATTGCCATAAAATATAACTCTGTCAAAAGTATTGTTGTTATCTAAACGGAAAAATATATATTTAAATTGAAACTCTTAAAAAAATTTAATTAAGTTGAAAAATATGAGTAAAATTAATGAATACCTATATAAAATGTCGATTGGTCGTCATTTTTTCCTATTTCAATGTCACAAAGTTTTTCAAGAAGAAGTCTTTCTTTTATAACATAATCTAAATCTTTAAAACAATGGTCTACAAAAGCAATAAGAAACTTTTTTATTTTTGAATGAGCATGTAAACTTTTTTCCCAGTTCATTGATCCTAAAATGTTATGCCTTGAAAATCTGCTTTCACCCTGTGAAAAAAAAGTAATTGCATTATTGAAATAAAAAAAATCCACTTCACAAAATTACTTACTGTAGTTTGTACATCTAAAAGTTTATGATAAATTTCTCTAAAAGAAGAGGATAATGATGCAATGAAGGTTTGGTTTGTTGTTCCTGGAACCAGTCCTCTGTGAGCACAGAGATTGTTTTCCTCTTTTTTTAAATCGTTAATTAGCGTTTCTAAATCAGTGTCAGCATATCCATGAACTGATCTACAAAAATAAATTATATTTTTTAATTAATGATTGATTTTCAAAATTTTTCTGATTAAAAGGTGACTATTTACCTTCCGTGAATATAATATCCATAATAATCATAAGCAAAAATGAATATACTTATATTTGCTACAGAACAAAGATCCACAAAATGCTTCATTCGATTTTTTATATATCTTTCGTAAAATGTAATTGAAATAATCCATTGTACACAATAACAAAAAACATAAACTAAAGCTCCAACACCATATCTCAAAGTAAAATTCTTTTCATTTGCTGCGTGATTTTCATTCTCATCAACTTGTAATTCAGGTGTTGGCTGTGTCCAGTATTTTAAACCAATGATCTAAAGAACATAAAATTGTTTTACTTTAAAATGGTTACATTCAACAATTAGTATATTATTTGTTAACAAACCCTCATAAATATTCAATACTAGATATGTTACAAAATATTCAAACAATATTCATAAAATATCAATAAATGAAAACTAAATATCCCCATCCACCCTACAACAAGTTCAAAAATACGCACTTCGAGCATGAACAGGGTGAAGATGATCTGCAGGGCGACATTAATCCGTCTCTTAGTCTGTATCTTGAACCACTCGTTGGCCACGAAGTACGTCCTCCAGATGCTTACAGGCATATGCTGTATCCTCTCAGCAGCTCCGACGACGCTGCTCTCCTCCTCCACATTGATCCCGTAAAATTCGCGGTTGCCGATTGTCGCGATCTTGCCAGGGTTGTTGTCCTCTCTGTTCATCTCCTCGTCCTCTTGGCTGCCGGTGCCGGCTGCTGTAGACTCGGAGCGCCGTCGTTTGGTCGAGCGCGCGGAACGTGGTGTCCGGATGCTACCGTCGGTCTCGAAACGGTTGCCGTAGAGCTTTTTCAGCGACGTGTGCGGGGAATCGTAGCGCGCCGGTAGCTGGATCGTGCGCGGCTGCTCCCAGTCCATAAAGAAGACGTTGATGTTGCGGTGACGGTAGATCAGTGCTGTCATCTCCACGATCTGGAATGAATGTGAAACGTGGGTTTTGCGATATGGAAAATATGAGCGTTCTTTTTTTTGGGAAGAAATTTTTAATACATTAAAATTTTCGTCCTTACTTTAATCGATTAGTATATTCAAAGTTTGCAAAAAATAAGATTTTTCTTCCCTTATTAATTTGAGGTTTCGAATACTTATCTAAATATTCTACTTGAATATTCAAATAAATAATCGTAAAGGCAATATATGGATAATAATTATATATATTTATGGATATATGTGCAATTCTACCGAAATCTGCAACGAAACCCCCGAAAATGGGTTTAGAAATTTTTTTTTTCGAGCATACCTATCAGACTTGGTTTTTCTCGTTATTTGTAGTATATATCGACGGCTGAGAGGAAGAAGAACGTATCTCGGCGCGCGGATGAAGAACGACGTATCTCGGCGTGCGGATGAAGAACGACGTATCTCGGCGCTTTTACGGACAGTACAGGGCCAGTATACAGTAGCATGCGCCGAGATACGTTCTTCTTCCTCTCAGCCGTCGATATATAAGAGAAATTCGCAGTTGAATAGGGTCCATCGAATGGTATACTTTTTGTAGAACAACTTCTTACTTTTTAGAAAAATGGCAAAAGAAGAACTAATATAAACTTAGTAGAACGTACCAATGACACATTTATGACCTAAATTTATTTTTATTTCTACGGTTTGCGATACTTAGTATTAAATAAATAATAAAAAAAACATGTATTAAATCGATAGGATATGATATATCAAAGTATCCACCAATTATTAAGCTAATTATTAAGAATAGTTCATGAAATAATATGAGAATATCAATAATCGGTTATATTTGGCCGGGTCGGGTACTTAAACGTATTTTTGAGTATGACCCAGTTCATAAACAAAGGTGAACCAGTGAACGAATAAAATATTTAACCTATTTATTCGGACTTTGAAATTCCACGTAATATTTAAAAAGCTCCAAAATTCTATAATATATATCTATAAAAATAATTATGATCATTATGAAAATTTAATTAAATAATCATTTGTAACGAAAAAATAACAATTACATTTAATAAAATATTATTTATAATTATTTCAATAAACGAACAATAAATCACTTACAAGGAGATAGCACACCTTGTAGGAAACGAATTTTAACGAGGCTTTGAAGGGCGGTGTTTTGGTTATCGAAAAATAAAGCCCAGTGCTAACAATGCCATCGAATTTTAAGATATCGAGTTTTCTTGAGATGTGAGCAATCTTATCTCAAAGGTGTTCTATTCCGATAAAAAAATGTTGCCAAAAAATACGAAAACGAGCAGTGAAGATTATAGAGGTATATATAAACAGGGAAAGCTAAAACTTAAACTTTGTTTCGTTAAAAAATATTAATTTTTCAGGAAATTACAAGCAATCAAAGATAGCGTAAGAAAATGAAGGCAAATTTTAATAATTTTCTTACACTATCTTGGATTTCTTGTAATTTTCTGAAAAATGAATATTTTTTAACAAAATATAACGAAGCTTAAATTTTTGTATTCCCTGTCTATTTTATAATCCTTTTTGCTCGTTTTCGCATGAGACAACATTTTTTTAACGAAATAGAGCATATTTGTGATTAGATTGCCCATCATATCTCAAGAAAAAAAGGGCCGATTCAATGGAGTTGTGAGCACTGGGCTTCTTTTTTAGATACCAAAAATCTACTTTAAGCCCTATTAAAATCCGTTTCTCGGAGGATGTGGACTCTCCTTGGTAGTTATTTTGACTAACTATTGTAAAATTACAATTTTCAATCATTGACTTGAATTATTTATCTCAGCAATGGATTGTTTAGATTGACATTTTAAATATCTTTGCCAGACTGACAGTGTTGAATTAACATCATAATCTAGATAAACGCAGAGAAGAATGCTGCACAACGTTTCTCGTGTTAGGAATGCTGAAGAAATATGGTGTGTTTACTTTCGCCGCGTGCGTTCTACATTTGAAACGTTCTTTTGATTTATGTTCATTATTTGTACCTATACATTCATTACGTATACTCAATTGTGAAGGGTAAAAGAACGAATTTAAATTTTGCTTTTATTTTTTGATTTATCGATAACACGGCTCATCTACACCACAAGTCAATTTTTCCATGAACCATTACATAAACGCAAAATTTACTCACGCCTAAAAGACTGCCCATAATCAAACAAATATATTTTCGATTTATTAGACTTAGATTTATATAAAGATATTTTCTTTGATAATAAAATGTCATTCTTACGCTTTTTACAACGTTTTCTAATATTAACATCTAAATATGAATCAAAATAGGCAATATTAATAATAATATTTATCCAAATAATTAACGATTATATTTAAAAATTGTATACCTAAAACCAACAGAGACTCGAGGGACTAAATTAGAGTTGCCGATACATATCGGGCTATTAGATTTAAAATAGAAAATCCGTTTCCGACATGTTCATACCCTCTCCTATTGTAAGCCTCGTCCGCATTAGAGCAGGTCAGAAACAACATCGATGGGGCATTTTCGTGATCAAAGAAAAAGCGACGACAGTAAAATTAAACGATTACCCGCTGTCCCGCCGGCGCTATACTATATACATACCCTTCATTTTATTACCCCCGCGGGGAAATCCATTCCACACATATGGTGACCGGTAGATAACCGCATCTATTGTTTTTATTTACAACTCACGCGTGCTATCCGACACAGCAGTAAAGATTATAATATTTTTGCTTTTGAACATATTTTAACTGAATCTTCGGAGGCGACGCTTTTTCATTTACTACCCAAGAAAAAATATCTATCTTCCGAAAACATTTTTTTACTATAGACACGGCTGTTATAATAAGAGTATCTTGACATGTTTTTCTTACTTGGAATATTTAAAGCTCCTCACGAAATAACGCAAAAACGGGTATCGTACTTTTTTTTCTTCAAAATTTCAACAAGAAATTTAATTGTTAAAAATTAGTCATTTTAATGAAATTACCTTAAAGCAAAAAGCAATTATCGTACACAAGCAGATTTTCGATTCGACGCTGTCGGTTGGCAGTAAAATGTGTAAGACAGTTTGTCCTTTGTAAAAAATGAACGTATAAACGCAAACGCTGGTCGTCACTACCAGCAGTATATTTCCTACTGCCGCTAAGCAATATATCAGAAACCAGACGAGTACGCCCACAGTAAGAACGCCGTTGAAATTTCGTTTGCAATAACTCCATGCTTTCAACGCCGAATATGCTACTGCTAATCCTGACAAAACGCCGATCGCGATCTATGAACACAATGTAAAATAGTTATTATAAACTAGAAAATCAAAATACGAATAAAAATTAGTTCAAGTCTAAAAATTTACCTCCATGGAATTATCAACATTTTTATTTGTCAAAATAAATATAACTTTGTAATCGACTTTGATCTGTCTATTATCTTGAATATCTTGCTTTTTTAATTCTCCATACTCAATAACAAGCAAAGGTGAATAAATGTGGCCTCCTTCTCTGTCGTTTTGTACTTTGATTCTGAAATAAGTAATTTAGTTTCAAAATAAAATATAAATTCAAGAAGTGAAGAAACTTACAGTACTTCCAATGATTTCATATATCGCAGTGTAGAAAGTTCATCCTCTCTTTTGAAGGAATCATCTACTAAATTTGGCATTGCTTTATAACTTGATATACTATCAATAAGAAAGAATTTTTGCAGAGGCTGCCACTGTCAAAATCATATTTTCAAAAATTAAAGTTTTCCAGAAAAATGAATTGTTTTTTATTAATGAATAAAGAAAACTCTCTACTTACACTCTTGTTTTTTGTAAACACAGGCAAAGGACTTAAAAATGTCTTTCCTTTATCACTATACAATAAATATGGCACAAAAAAATTCATTTCTCGAGTTGTTAATTCCTTTGCATAAATTCTACATTGTTTATTTATATTTACACCAAATCTAACATCATTAAGAAATGTACAAAATAAATTTGGTGTGTCAATATACTTCAATTCACCATTAAGGGAAAATGTAACAATGGTGAAATTCAAGCTGTTATTCTATTGGTAATAATTAAGAATTATTATATAATTATTTTCTTATTAAATGCAAAAAATTGTATTTTGAACTTACATCATCACTTTTATCAAGTGTGTATTTAACTGGAACTATTTTATTATTGGCTATAATAGGATATCCATTTTCTTCATAAAACATCCATAATATGGAGTGAGGATCCTGTTGGGATTTTGACAGTTTACAGGGTGTACTTTTTTCAGAAAGTGTTAGAGCACACATATTTGATAAGCGCTCACACGCTGCCTTATCTCCATCCTGAAAAAAATTTAATGTTTTTTATTTAAATAAAAAATTTTTAAATTTGTTTTAAAAAATACTAATTAGAATGATATTAGAATAATATGATACAAACTTTGCATAAATAGGCAGACAGTCTTAATTCTTTTCTAAAGTAATAACTGTCTATATTTTCATTGGAGAACTGCACCAAGTAGGTGTTACGTACATCCATCAAATCGATTTCATTTTTACGAAAGCAATAGTCTTGGATTCTCACATGAGTTGTAATTGGACATGCACAATTAGCATGAGTTGTTGCAGTGATATTATGGCAAGCAAGACACTTTAATCCATCAGATGAGGGATAGCTATTCTCAGAACATTGAATACACTTTACACTTTTAAGTAAATCTCCATTCAAATCTCTTTCCACTGAAAAATTAAAAAATCAATAAAAGATCAATAAAAAAATATATTTTACAAAATTAATTAAATATATTAAAAATCATCTCAGTAATAGAATCAGTAATATGATCAAATTCATTGAAATAAATTAGGATTATTATTAGATAAAGAAAATTTATTAAAAATATATTGAAGAATACCTTTCACTTCATTTACAGCACAACTACAGGTAAGATTGTCTTCTTGTCTACATGGAATACAACTCTTTCTATCAGAAGTCAAAATTGTACCAAATTGGCACTGTTCGCATTTTGGCAAATTATATTCATAACCAACTTTTCTGCTGTACTTATTGCAAATGCATGTAAAACCTGAAAAGAATAATAACAATAATTATTATAATAATAAATTAATGTGCATGAATTTTTAATTGACATTTTACCATTTTCCGATGGTTCCAAATTTTTTTTATCATCACACTCAATGCACGAAAATGAGTCAATATCAAAGTATTCATTACTCTTGCAGTTCCTTGGTTGATTATATTCAAAGATAAAATTATCATGTTCCCCAAATCCTTTAGCAATAACTGGAAATATTAATAATGTATGAAGAATTTTAATTTTGGCAATACTTAAATGACACATTGTTTAAAATTTCGTTTATTTGATGCACAAGGTGTCATTTTAATTATGTTATTAGAATAACTCAATTGTTTTTGTATACATAATACAGGGTTACTATAGCAACCAAGTAAAGAATTCTACTTTATCTACATGTAACTAATTAAAATTCATAGATCATTGAATAATATTTATCTTAACAATCTCTACATCTATGATCTTACCATAGTCATTTTAATTATTGATTTTGCGATATTCTTATTAATATTTATATAATAAGAAAAATTATAAATATTAATAAAAAAATTTATAAACAAAAAATAAAAATTTTTAAATAAGGTAAATAATACATAAATATTTAACAAAAACAGAAAATTTTATAATTTTCTCCCTAGCAATATTGATTTCTCTAAAGCAATGAACAAGTTAACTTTTAATTTGCTGTTTAGTATATATGAATAATGTAATAAAGAAACGAAGAAACATATAGACATCGAGCGACGTACTTTTTCTTACAATCTCATTTGTAAATCCATCAGCAAAATTGTGCCTCTAAATTTATGTTATATTTTGTTTATTATTTATGCCATCATATGCTAATATTCTATAAAGAAAACTTTTTCTATGTATATAAATGTATAAAAGTACTTTACATTTTAATTTAATAATCCAAAAATTTTCATGAATGAATTTATCGAAAATTTAAAATCGTTAATTTGTAAAAGATATCCAACGGTTCATAATAATCTACCATAGTTTTACGTTATTTTTGTTGTGTTCAAAAAACATTGTGAATAAATACAGAATTTGATCAAAATTACATAACGGCGCAAGTACATATAGACTATTATTTACATTACAAAAAGATTCTCCGCGCTCATTCCGTTCTTTTTCAGAACTTGAGAGTTCACGCGTGCACACAAACGATGCATTTATCGGTTCCCAGAAAAGAAGGAAATAGTAAACACACTGTTGACCTGACCAAGGTGGTGTAATAGCCTCTCTTTTTTCCCTACCACTTTTGAATTTCGATCTGGAAACTTGGAAAAGGGCTCGGCTCGCGACTGAATCTGACGGTCAGCAATGCACTGAAAAATATAGATCATAATATATATATAATTACCGCAAAAATAAAATACAAATCCCAACGCAATTACGGTAAAAATATTAAAGAATGCCTAAATTCCACTGTTATTCTTAAAAACTGAACCTATTATCAAATCAAACAATCACAAGGTGTGTGTCAGAGACCGTCACGGGCGGTCGCAAGTATAGCGCGAGGCACCCCCCCTCCCCGCCTTCTTGCCGGCGAGCTCGCGCCTCGCTGTTCGCTGCATGCGAGCGACAGCAAACGTGATACCTAATCGTCTATAGTCTTTCCCGGCTTCCCGCTTCGACACAGTCGTCAGTCGTCACTCGTCGGTAGGTAGTATCGCAGTCTCCCTTCGGTAGGACGGTAGCTGCAGTTTCTTGCCGTGCATTGAAAAAGAAGTGTCTTGAGTGTCTTCTCCCAGGATTAGAGAGAAAGAAAGAACAGAACGTTAACGTGAGTACCTATATATAATAAAGTACACGTGTATTAAAGTTGCGGACATTATCGGTGCCCCGCGCGTTGCTTACATTGCTTTTATCTCGCGTTTGCGACTGTAAACAGTCGGCAAGGAGAGACTTGTTGTTTATATGTTAGTGTAAGTGAATGGGTCACGGCGTCTAAGTACAGAGAGAAAGAGTAACAGCCAAGATTTTTATTGTTAAGAGTTTCATTCGACTTTGGTTACAATATCTAGGTGCCGGTGCACGCTTATGTGTAGCTCATGTTACGTTTCGGAATGTCCAATGCAGCTAGTAATTAGAAGCGCGCATTCTACACCGCAGATACATACCCCTTATCAATACTGACACTGTGTATAGACCGTCTTTTTTCGCCGAGCAACCGAGCGAGTACTTGGGTAATTTATATTATGTACTTGTAGAACACTTGAATTTTTTAAAATCTACAGCCATTAAACAAAGTCGAGTACGTTACAATCAACAGGTGCGTTGTACAATCTTTCAGCGCGAACTATCCTTTCTTTCAAATGTAGATTCTCTAAAGAAAGAGCGACCTTGGACACTTTTCGCGGTTCCGAGAATGCTCTCTTAAAACTTTTCCGGTCTAAATAGAACTCCCCCGGCAGCCGACTCGCGTCCTTTGTCTCGCGCATACCTCATAGGTTCCTATCGATACGCGGCGCGCACGTGTTTACTACCCCCTCTCCGCCATTGCGATTTCGCCAAGTTCATTGTCACCGCCACCCACCACGTGTGTCTGTCATTTTTCAGGTGCACATAGAAATTTTTTTTCATAAGTACTTGAAGAATTGAGGACTTTGATGGCCATGACGGCTAATGGTATGGCGGCTATGCCGCCGCAAGCTGCGAACAACAGCGAAAGGTGAGTGGTTCTTATTTTTAAGAGGACAATTTAGTTTAGATTTTTTGATTGGTTTTTTATTTTTCTTGAAATTAATTTGCCCTTTAGCTTTGGAATTTATTTACGAAATTACGAAAGGGAGATAAGTTTTTTTGTATCCAATTGTTTGTTTCCTTTGTCATTCTCTTAATGTAATTTTCATAAAGATTTTTAAATTAAAATTTTCTTAATGACATAAAAAAATAATTTTAAAAGTTAAAAACTTTTATTCATTTTTTTCAGCCAAGTATTTACGCTTTTTGTCAACAATGTACCATCAGAATTAGAAAAGGTCTGTAAAAAATTTTTAATTAAATTTACTCTACCATATAACCTTAATAATATTTCATTTTTTTTTTTTATTTCTTATAAATACAGGAAGGTGTGGAAAGTATTTTTATACAATATGGTGATATAGTTGGTATACAAGTTGCGAAAAACCGAAATGGCACTTGTGCTTATGTTTCATTTGCATCATACAAGGATGCAGAAAAGGCTGTTCACGAATTACACAGAAAGCCGCCTCTAATGTTGAATATCCAATTTAAAGACAAAAGGTTACAGGCAGAACTGAACAAGACAAATGATATGATTGTAACAAATTTAACATCTCCAATTCATGACTTTAGATACAAATATAATCCTGTGTAAGTATGCTTGAAAAATATTCAATTTTTTTTTTTTTTTTTTTTTTTTTAAATTAAAAAAAATTTTTAATAAAATCTTTATTTCTTCACGTTTTACTTTCTATTAATTTCTGTGATTTTTTTCTTTATTTTCAGAAACGACTCCAAACATTTGGTAAAATCTATTGACTTAGGACTACCTAACTGTAGACCAGTATTTGAAGCCAACAATTATACATCTGATGATGATTTATTATATCCCGTTCCATGCGATCCATCGATGTTTAATCCTTATGAAGTTGCAGGACCATATGCCACATCAAATTTAATGTATACAAGGTACTAATTTTCTATTATTTAATAAATATATTTAGAACTATTCTTGTAATTTCATTAAACTAATTTCTTTTTTGTAAATTATTTTATCTTTCACTTTGTAAGATTGGCTTTGAAGCCATTTGGCAATAAAATGGTTATGAATAGAAATGTTTAATTTCTTAATACTTATAATTTTTTATGCAATTTTTTTAAAAGCTTAATACGCTTAACAGGTTCAGTATGGCATGAGTCAATTATGACTCATGAAATTTGCCGTATTTTAGATTGCTTTAAAACAAAAAACTTATAAATTTTTTGCCCAAAACGTTTTTCATATTAGACATAATAATACACATGATTAGGAATAACTAAAACTGGAAATATTGTTGATTCCTTCTTATTATTTTAGTATTTTTTTCTTATACATTATTTGTATTGAACCTGTTGAATTATTAGTAATATACATATTTGATTTTTACAGAGGAACCGTGCATTACTCAAGAGATGGAAGACGACATGTTTCTTGTGGTAGAGGATATACCTTTTACAAATTACCTGAACCAAATTATAATACTGCTGAAATGCTTCACAACGTGTGTGAAAAGCGAGAACGGGTATAATATATAATCATTTATTTGCAATTAATCATATATTTATTTCAGACTTTGAAATAACTTAAGAGAATATTTTTAAAAGATGATTTTTTAATATCTTGATTTAATTTTTAGTTATAAAAATGATGTTTATAATGTTAATGACTAAATAATTGAAATGATTTTATTCAATTTGATACAACTATTACAGGGATACTACATATATGCATCAGACGATTCAGAAGATGATACTGGTCTTTGCAAAATTTGCACAACTCCCACATCCTACAGATGTCAAAAATGTAGCATTACATTCTATTGTAGTAGACAGTGCCAAGTTGGTGATTGGCCTAAACATAAGCTGGAATGTCAGCCCATTCCGTAAGTTTTTGCTTTATTTTTTTAGTAACATTCTCGTTTTACTCACGAATATTTCAATTAAGTTCTCTAGTGAAATACCACTTATTTTTATCTTCAAATTAGAGTTATATTTTTATTTTTTATAGGCCTCTTGTTAAAATGCATCCTAACAAAGTTCCCTTGCAAAAACACAATGGTCATACTGAAAGTTCTTTAAGTGAAGCTGAAGTGCAAAAACCTATGCCTCTCAGACGTCCTAGGGAAGAACTTCAACATCAGCAATTACAACATCAAAAAGACCAAGAACAGAAACAGTTACAAACTAATTCAAAAGAAAACACGAAGAATGAACGTGAAAAGCAAAAAGAACATAGAAGTCCTATGCAATCAAAAAGCCCTCCTAAACCTACAAAGAATAATCAGAACCATCAAATTATAAAGGAAAACAAAAATGATGCCTGTAAATTACAAAATCAAGCTACAAATTTTAAGGCTGAAGCTACAAGTTTCCCTACTAAACAGCAATCTCCGCAGCAGCAGCAACGACGAGAATCCCAAAACCAAAATTCTACTTCTAAAATTCAGTCAAATATGAATGATGATAATATAGTTTTTCAACCAAAATCATTCTTTGATAGGGATACATTCACAACAGTGCTGGTAACATCCACTATAGTTCCTGGTGAATACTGGGTGCAAAAAGTTAATGAGACTGAGGAAATAGAGAAGTTTTTGCATGAAATTCAAGCTTATGCCAAGGTACAAAAACAGCGTGTTCCTCCAGTGGAAAATGTTCGTTGCTTAGTTGAATTTGAGGATTTGTGGCATCGAGCCACTATTATTTCGATTGGAGATCCGATTTCCAAGGTAATATTTTAAAGATTTACTTTAAAATTCAAAAAAACTTGTTAAAATTTTTTTTTATAATTTGATGATTAAATTTATATTTCTTATTATTATTAATCATTATTTTATGATATTGAATATATGTAGTTGTAACATTTACTTAAATGATGATTGCAAAGTTAAAAGACCATTTTAATTAGAAAGTTTCAATTAAAATAAATTAAAGGTTACTCTAGAGAGTAGATAGAAAACACTTAAAAAATTAAGTACTGTTCTACAAAGAAATTTATTTGCAGGCATTTCTTCACGATTTTGGAATTTACGTTGATGTATCCACTGTAGAGGTTTGCCCAATGGATGGTCAACTCAAGGACAAGCCGTATTTTGCTCACCATATTCGAATCATTGAAGAAGCAGATCCTGGCTTCATGAAATTGGAAACAGGAGATGAATTGAGAGTAAAAGCGTTGCATGTTGAGGCAGATGGAACTATTATTGTTCAAGTTTCGGGAAAGCCCGAAACGCCTAACAAAGAGATTACTAAAACTGAATTTGTTACTGAGGTTATTTGAGCTTAGATATAAGTATTACATTTGATATATTAATATTAAAAATTCATAAAATTGTATCTTAATTTCTTATTAGACTCCAGACTGAATTCTTTTAGTATTTTGGTGTTTAATATTCAATAGTATTTTCAAAATATTTTTTAATTAGGTGAAAAAGTCAACTATTAATGAAGATGTCAAAAATCCACCACCAGCACAAAGCATTGATAAGTTAGCCTATGATAAGTTGAAAAATTTATCAAGTATTTTGGATTCATTGAAAGTTGGCCAGACTGGTATCATACTATGGGGTGCTGAGTTGAGTCAGGGCGAGTACTGTACATCTTTTGTCCCTGAACATGCAATGAATGATTTTACTTCTTTATTAGAAGATCTAAAAAATGACTGTACAGCTTTATTGAATGAAACTCCAAATTACAGGTAATTATTTGTTGATGTCGATTTATTTTTCACATTTTATTGCTATTTAATGTAATTCAATGTATAAGTAAATTTAACAAATGAATAGAGCGAATTGTCAATCAGTGATTTTAAATACACATTTTTACGTCAGTTTTTCTATAAAATAAGTTATTATTATATATTATTTCTATAAAATAAAATATTATTATTTTTAATATTACAGTCCTAAAGTTGGTGATCTTGTCTCTGGCTTATGTGATACAGAAGAGTGGTACAGAGGTGTAATTATTGAAGACGAGCCAATAATAAAAATGGCTGTGATCGATGACAGTAGAATTACCTTGCCCATAAAATGTATTCCTTTGCCTGTAAAATATCAAAAGATTCCAGTTTTGGGATTGAGTTGTCAACTGCAATCTAAATCAGGGCTGGTACGTAAATTCTTATTTTTTAAAATTTCTTCTTACATTAAATAATTGGTTTGCAATATTTTTTAAAACATTTAACTTTTTAATTTCAAAATCAATTAAAGTCACATAGCTAATTATTAAAATTAATGATTAAATTTTATTATTTACGACTCCACTATAATGGCCACTTAATTGACCCAAAGTTTTTCCGTATTTTGAGGGAAATAAAGTACTTGATACTGCCAGCACCGCGAGATATTTAAAAATTTGTTTTCTGCCCTCCGGCCGGAAAACGCCAACTTTGCCGTTGCGCGAAACGAAGTTGCTGCTTTCCGGCACCATCGAGTAGAAAAATAGTATACAGACCATGGCCAGTAAAAAAGAAAGCCTCAGATCACATGTTTATCAACCTCGGCTTCCCCTCGGCCGACAATTACATGCGATCTGAGACCCTTGTGTCGTAATATAGTGTATTCCAACTTTTCTAATAAAAATTCTGTCAATAGTGGCCACAGTTGAGTCGGGAATGAAGTTCTAGTTTTGTAGTTCTAGGTAGTTTTTCTTATAGGCTAAATTATCAACGACAATTTTTGGATATCTTAATTATTAGTTGACTTTTATACTTAATTTAAAAAGTATTTTGAAGATATTTTGAAAATACTACTAAATATTTAACATGTACTATTATTTTTAGCCAACACCTAAACCTGAAGCGTGCAACTTTACAGTATTAGAAGTTTCGAAAACTTTAGGTGAATCGTCTGCTGTAATTACTGTAACAACTGAAGATAACACATTGAGTGATCAAGCTGTAGTAAAACAGTGGATTCCTAGACCTGAGCAGAAAGGTATTCAACAGGCGAAGTTAAATAGTGGAGATGAGGTAACCTACGTTAAATAATGCATTATGTATATTTTATAAAGTTTATAACGACCGAAATATTTCATATTAATGTTTTTATTCATTTCATTTACTCTCATTTGAAATTCTCACTATCTCTTTGTAAAAGTTAATTTTTCTATGAAGTAATACTTCTAAAAAAAACTGCAATGAATACAATATTTTATAGGTCATAATAATGGATTTCTCTAGTCAGAACTTACTGTATTTACGTAGTAGAGTAGCTGCCGAAAGTGATCGAGCTAATAGATTAGAACAAGAAGTTGCCAAATGTGCTCTAAATCGTAAGTTTTTTAATTCAACTTGATTGTATCTACATCAATGTTATTTCGCTTATTAAAATTGAGTAAATGTTACAGGAAAGCCACTTACTAAAATGCCTGTTGTTGGACAAATGGTTTTATCACACTATTTAATTGATGACAATTATTATAGAGCAATAGTAAAGCGAATAGAAAATGATAAACTATTAATAATCTATATAGATTATGGAAACGGAGAAACAGTAGCATTAGATAAATTATATGATTTATCTGAAGAATTAAAACAAGTATGTTTTTTTAAATAATACCAGAATTCGTTTTAAAGTTTCTATACGAGATCTCGCTTTTTGAAAAGTCTTAATTTTTTCATAAATCCGTCCAAAATGTAATATAGTACATTGTGCAACAAGGGAGGAAAATTGACTTTTTCTAGCGAGGATGATGATTGAGCACGAGTGGTTCACGAG
>UXGD01002354.1:0-26653 GCA_900474315.1 Torymus auratus | reverse complement strand
TTAATGAAAATTCCTTTTTCATACAAACTTCAAAACTGTTTAATACTCTTCAAAACTGTTTAAATCGGTTCATATTATTCAAAAACTGTTCTAAACGTCCGAAAATTCACACTTTTGAACAATTTTCAACAGTTTTGAACACATAAGGCTCATGCAACAGTTCAAAACTGTTTAAAACTGTTTAAAACTGTTCAAAACTATTCAAATCTGTTCTAAACTGTTCTAAACGTCCACAAATTCGCTCTTTTGAACAATTTTCAACGCAGTTTTGAACAGTTTAAAACAGTTTTGAACAAATGATATTTCCACTAGGGTCGACGCGATAAGAACGTCCTATCTTGGCTCGGCGCGTAGGAACGTCTCATCTCGACTCGGCGCGAAAGAACATCCCATCTCGGCTCAAAATCAACACCCGGAGCACCCGAGATGGGACATTTTTACACGCCGAGCCTACCCGTCGATATAAGGTGTGTTAATCGACATGAGATGTTATATGAGATCGCATATGAGATTGGAGTAATCGTATAATCAGTTTATTAGAAAGTTATCTGTGATCTCGTGCAAGGCCTCATCTGGGTTATGTGGGTATAGGATATTACAGAAAATATAGAAAAGTAAAGTGTGCGACGCAGGAGTAGGTGGATGGGGTTTTAGTTCTATAGCAGCGAGGGTTTTTCCAACTCTACACTTCACTTAGTAGTTCAGTCATATAACCCTTCTTGCAAGAAGAACATCATGTTCTATATAGCTATTCTGACAGTGTGGAAATGCCCTCCGAAACGCACAATTTTCTCTAATCTGGTTTCCTTTTTCAAGGAGAGGTAATCGCCCATCCTGGACAGTGAACCCGTCAGGCTGTACCTCACTATGGTAGGGCGACAAAGGGGCCCTCACCTTCCCTTCTTTCTCTTTTTAGACCTTAAAATATTATTCAGGATGATAGATTAAAAATGAGACCGGTTAATCGGTTATGTATACAAATATTTTCATAATTATATTGAATCAAATTACCATATTTCAAACTACATTATATTTATCTAAAATAAGAAATATATACCTATATAATTCTAAAAAGGAATAGTAGATTGTGCAACTATAGGGGAGAAAATGAACTATTTCAAGCGAGGGTGCGGAGGCGTTCAGCACGAGTTGAAGTCGAGACAGAGACGAGTGCTGAAAACTCCTCACCTGACTCTGAAATAGCTCGTCTTCCCGTATTACACACAGTATTTTTTTCAACGAGTGCATTAGAGGGCCTTTTTATATGCATTCTATAATAAACAGGCCAAAAAGCCATAAAATATATAAATTTGACAATAAGAGAAGTGCACGTGTTGAAAAATTTTTTTTTTCTATATATCTTTAGCTCGCATCATACTTTCTTTAGGATGCATTTGAAATTCCCGCCACTAATTTCTTTAGCAGGTGGTCTGCCAACATCAGCAGCAGAAGCTCGCCGCTGCATTTGTAATGCAACTACTGCGTGCGCATCACGTACGTGTACTAGAGACTCGCGTGTACAGGTACCAGTGCACTTAGTTTATATGTATATAGATGTATATGCGAACTTGAGGTCAGCAGTCAACAAAGTAATAGGTATAAGTATACATAAGGAAATCTGGTAAACAGTTTGGATATAGCAAGCTCTGCGCGAGACGCAAGTCCATTTTCCGCTGATGGCAACACCGCGACGACTATCTTATCATCTTTTCTTTTGCTTTATGGAAAAGGATTTTCTGTTGTTTGATCATTGTATAATCGTTTTGATGATGAAAGCATTTTTTTAATATATTTCCTTCTATTTTATTTAAAATTAGGCATGTTTAGCAATACAATATGAATAGTTTATAATTTTCAGAATTTTCGTTATAATCACTACTGTGCATCTTTAATTCTTATAGTCTCTGGTTGTCACGATGACTGTCACTCTGGCGTCAGTGATTAAAATTTCGATGATCACATATATACATTACCGTCATTTTTATTTTTGAATCAGTGATCGATGTAGGTATAGTAATCGGTCGGTACTTTATATGCAAATCTTTATGAGGTTTTAATAAGTATAATTTCGAACGATAAATTTTGTTCGACTCCATAAGACAATAGGATGACGAATTTGGAATTCCAGTAGAAATAGATGTGATTTAGTCAGACCGCATTAAAGGTACAGCATATTATTATGTGTTATCGTGATAAAACGAGTAAACAGTAAGTTGGTTCTAGCATACGATTAAAAGTGTATTATCAACGTTACGTAAAGGAATAGGAATCCCCTTGAAGAAAGAAATCAAACCTTACGAATCGGAATGTAGTTGTAAGTAGGTAAAGGATAAACGCGTTCAGACACGGACTCGGTTCACTTTGCCTATACTCTTATTATTGATGATATTCGCGTTTGAGGAAATGAAACTGGCATATACTCATATCAGGGCTGTTATATCAACGGCCACTTGTGGATACTTTACGTAATTATATCAATCTATGCACGTATTTGGTTTCGCAATTGATAGCAAGGATACATATAATTGCTATCAATTTACTGCTACATTTCTCGCTCAGATTTCTTTTTTTTTTCTAATGGCATATTAACATATGTAATTTTTGCATACACACATCTAATTTCCTGCAAAGTATAGGATGTTGATATTAATTACTTCACGTTTCCGTCAATTCACGTGCAATCGGCAAAATAATTTCTCATCATCTAATTTAACGCTTGGCTCTTAATATACAAATAAACATCAAAGAAACTTCACCAATCTTTTTACATCCAAGTATACCCAATTTACACCACAAACAAACTAATCCCATACCCTTCGCCATTATCACCACTTCCAAAACCAAACACCACATCTTATCCCGCCCTGACACCGTCACTGTCCCCGTCACAAACCTCATCTCTCCTTCTATCCTTCGATCCGGCAACATCGCGGAGCGGTCGACGTGCTATCGCACGCGGGGGTGGTGGGAGCAAGCGAGCGAGCGACTCCACCGACACGAGGAGGGGGAGAGAGCCTCTCTCGCGCATACACACGCGCGCCGCTTTTACGAGCAGCCAGTCAGCCAGCTCCTGGCCAGTGTAGCGAGCTCTCGCCGAGCGATATGCAGCAGCAGTGCGGCCCGTGTGCCGCCGCAACTCGCTCGTCGTCGCCGCCGTTGCCGTCGTCGCAGTGAAAAAGCCACCCCCTCCCGGGCAAACGTGACGAACCAAAAAAAAAAAAAAAAAAATAAGAAAAATAACCAAAGCGACATAAAGTTAATTAATTTAAAAAAAAAAGTTGTTGTGAGTAGTAAGAGCCGCGAGTATACACACTGCACGGGAGGCTCGTCGTCGTCGTAGCTGCCGCGCGTTATAGATCGATCGCCGCGCGGGGGGCAGTCGACACGAGAGGGTGGAAGGCATAATATACACGCGCGCTCGGCAGCGAGCTCGCGAGCGCGTAGTACACACACACACATATGTACACGTATAATATAACCCCCGTCGTCGTTGTCGCGTGTCGCGGCACGCGTGTTATAGCGCGGGTGTCGTCCTATCGTAGATAGTGCGTGTGCTACTGCTGCTGCCGCTATCTCTGTCAGTGTTGTTTCTTTTGGTTTTCATTTTTTCCTTTATACTGTGCGGTACTGCTGCTGCTGCTGCTGGTGTGTGACTACTACGGCGACGTCTCTCCTCTGCACGCTAAAGCATATATATATAACAGCGTGTGTGTGCTGTGTATCGCTGATGCTGCTGGCGGCGACGGGGTGATATGAGGGCGGCCCGCCGGACGCTCCTCGTTCCGGGTGTGTTGTCGTCGTCGGTCGCGCCGCCGCGGCGGCGGTGAGGAAGAGAGAGATAGTGCGCGTAGCCCACCTCGCCCCCCCTGAGGCGTGGAAAGGGTGAGAGAGAGAGAAGGAGGGAGTGAACGAGAGGAAAGAGAGAGGGAGGGGAGGAATAATAATGTTGAAGTTCGGCAGCAAGAGCGACGTTACGGTGGTGCATCGTGCCACTATCCGGCTCCTCGACGACTCCGAGATCATTCACTGCGACTTTCAGGTAAAGCAGTAGTTTACCTACATGTAGTATATTGTGCTGATAACTATATGGTGGAGGTAGAGAGGGAGAAAAACGCTGGCTGACCTTCTGCGAATGCGGTAATAAGCGGTGACGATGATGATGCTGACGATACGCGGAATGAAATGACGATGCGTGTGGCGTAAGCATGATAGAGATTTAATGATTTGTTTGGAAAAGTGTTAAAGTATGTTATCCTCACTGGTTGTTGTTATAATAATAATCAGTGGAGATTGTTATACTCTAGTGGAAACATAGTCACTATAATCTAAAAAGAAAGGACGTTCTTCCATTACTGTAATTTGAATGAAAATAATGAATTACCGCAGTTGTCAAGTTTTTGGCAACGATAATACGTTGCGTTTTTCTTTTCAAAAACATTCGGAGCAAGGGTTGTAAAAGGGGGCCATTGACTTCTCTCATACACAATAGGGTCGCAATAAAAGATAATGCAAGGAACAATTTTACGGAAAATCCCGTATCTAAAAAAATGAATATTTATCCACGATGACAACGTAAAGCTTTTACTGGAGCAAATCAATCTCAGCCGCGTGGCAAGGATTATAACCCTACAGAAAAGCCTGTAAAAGTATACAGGATTATATATAACTAGCCCTCGCATCCCTTTCACCCCCAAGAAATTATCGGTTTTTTCGTTTTACGGCAAAATCAATATAATACATCCCTTTATTATATACGCGCTGCTCCTCGCACAATGATCGCGCAGCCTACATATGCCCGCACGCGGCGCGTATCTATATACATGCACACACACACACCCTCTTTCGCACTGTGCTCCGACATAATGGAACAATTACATCGCGCGATCCTGAATGGGCTGCACTGCGTGAATTCGCAATCACACCCTATATATAATACCTCTTCTCTATACAACAATAACCATTATATAGTAGAACAGAGATGAACTTTTTTGGATTTCCTCGCATCATCACGATGGTTTTTCGGAAGCCCCGCGCTACCCCTATATGTACAGTCTTATATATATATACAGAACAGCACCCCTCGCGCTGTCCGCGTGCGCGCACACACCATCGATTTTCTTCCGCGTTTTCGCCACACTGCCGCCGCCGTACCGCCGCCGTCTGGCGACACACAGACATGAGAGAGCTGAGCGCGCAAAGGGGTTGCGCTTGCCTTCCTTTCCAATCCCCCCCATCTGAGTCGTATTTTTCGAGGGGGCGATATCGCGTGCGCCACTTTTTAGCGGCGTGGGTGAACGCGCGCTTGATCAGCCGCGGGAAGGGTAGGTAATACGTAAGTATATGTATTTTCGGAGCTCTCGGTATACTTAGAGAGAGAGGAGTTTGACGGCGCGGGGGGCTGGAATGTTCTGTTTCATTCATGCATTTTCATTGAGGAATATTGATTTTTCGCGCGAGTATAAATGTCGGAAATTATGATGCGGATATGTAGGCGTGGGCCGTAAGGGTCGCTGTACTTGTGCTTAGTGACGAGAGGAGCGATGGGGTTGAGGACGTTTTGTGGGTATGGACTAGGGTTGAGGTATAAATAGATACGGATAACAATCTCATAGTGACAGTTTGAGTGAATAATTCGTGATCTTTATGTAGATCCTGCTTGATGTATATCTTTTAAATTCGCAAATATTTATTGATATGATAATGTATACGTTTAGATAAGGCGATTAAATTGGTGCAGTTATCGGCAATCGATTATATACTAATAGCATATTAATGCTCGGATAAAAAGTGCAGTAGATTTAAATTTGACCTATTCACAAATAAATATTGATAAGTATCGCATTATTATTCAAAAGTATATACATGTGCGGTTTCTTTTGCTTAAAATACTTACGTAGCCTTTTTTATACCTTTTTATTTATTTATTTGTGATTTGAATTGGCATTGATTTTGAATACTCTTTTTTGCGAATTTATTTACGTTGTTCAATATAAAAGATTCACGGAATACGACATAATTTCGGTGGCGAAACAAATAAAACCAACTTGGTTTGTCGATTTTTCTCCGAATTCTGCGGTATATAAGCGATTTACGAATAAACTGACGAGAGCGCCGCCCGAAAAAAATGAATAAACATTTGAATCGTTCTAAAAGCGTCGCGCAAGCTAGCGCGCGCGCTCGTACAATTTTTATCTGCAAAAGCGCGTACGCGTATACAGAGCTCGCAATAAAAACCGCGACCGCGCTATGGATTTACTCGTTCCGACCAAACGGGTACCGTCGACCCCCTCGTGTGATTTCGGGATGAGCGGCGAAATGACGGCAGGGTTTCCGGGAGGAGATTGAAGTTTAGATTTTTCGGGAAAGATTTTAAATTCGGAGAGTTTTATGTTGGCAGTTGGCATGGACTAGTAAGAATTTTGAAATGCGTTGAAAAATAAAAATACGTACAAGATATTGATTTATTTTTCTATTTTTTTTTTTATCGCGATTTGAGTTTTTCCATTTCTGTTCGTATTCTGAATAGTGTTTATTATATTTACAAATCCTCAGCTTACTTTGTGAAATAATTTATTATCAAAAATTTGAATTGTTAAATATTTTAATCAAGAAAGTTTTGCAAGTGAAGTACTTTATCTTTATCTTATGAACAAAAACGTTTTTAGTTAGGTTTTATATGGCTTATGTTTCTCATTGAATTATGCAGCGGGTCTAATTTCCAGCATCATGAATATAAATTATGTATTTGTTTGACCTAGTTTGAAATAAAAGATAAGATTTTTGAATAAATCGTATTTTTAGTATAAATTGAATAAAAATATCAGATTTTCATAACAATAACGTATACGTAATTATTAATAACGTATAAATTAGAATTTGTTGTCGATTATGTAAAACCATTAAAATATTTAAAATTACATTATGAATCAGTAATAAAATATAAATATGCATGTATAAATCATGTAGTATTTTCGGTGTATATGATATTTATTCAAATAATACCATAAACCTGCTAATAGTAGTAACGCATGATACTTCGAAATATAATACGCTTTCATAACTCAGAAACTTAAATGTACGTTAAGTGCTCCTATTATAAGAATAAAATAAACACAATCGTAATGTTATTCAGAAAAAGAACGGTCATTCTTTTATAAAAGCAATACTCATCTATAATCTTACTAAAATAATAATTAACAAAAAAAATTATTCTCAATTTTTTAAACAAAACAAAATTCCGTCCTGTTTTAAACGTGCTCAAAGCTATTCCTAAATTTTGTGGCTTCTATAATGCCAAAGAAATTTTCAACATTCTTACAAAGATTCTTCGTGGCGGAAAGGTATTAAAAAAATGTTGTAAAAATGCGCGAACACATTCCATATCCGTTCTCAGTCGTGATACGTTTATGCGAGCGTCTCGATCGATGAGCCCTTTTCATCGTTCTACTTGGAAACGGAAAACGGAAGCGCGTGTGCAGAGTCATTTATTTTTATTGGCGCGTCAGAAAAGTTAAGCTGGCCATATGATTTTTCTCTGGGGTGGGAGTGGTCCCTTGGATTTGTTTTTGGAAGCCGAGCCGGTTGTTTGGATGGGGCGTGCGATTTTGGTGTGTAAAGAGAGGGGAATTATAAGGCAATGTTTGTTTACTAAAAAAAAATTTTGTAGGTAACGCGTTATTCGAACGCTGATATAGCTGATACAAGAGTTTGCTAAAGAAAAAATTATGAATTTTGTTTTTTTTTTTACCATTTTATCATTACAGATATAATATACAAGACCAATATTGAAAGCTTTTTTTATTTTCAATTCTACATTGTGCGTTGAAAGTCTATTATGCTGATAAATTAAAAGAAAATATAATTTACCGTGCGTTTTACATATACCTTATATCGAATAGTGTAAAGCTTTATTAGAAATCATATCGTAATTGTTAGTTCTCGATATCACTTACTAAAGTTCAATTATATTGTCAACGTAGAAAAAATAAAAGAAGTTATATGGATGTTAAAAATATAATCAAGTATCGTAAATAAGTAAAATAAAAAAATTTTCACGGCTCGTAATTGGTGTTTCTTTTATTAAGGAAAATTTTATTTCTTCAACTGATTAAATGGATTTCCAGAATTAAAGATTCGCTAAAATATATTATAAGATGATTTCAAAAATGTTATAATTTGGTGTTATGTACGTTAAAAATCACGAAAAAAGAATTGGCTTGGTACAAAATCAGTACAAAAACGAGTACATAATATATACATTAAATTCTTAGCACTTCGTAAAAAACCCTTGCTTGAATATCAAATTTCTTTTTGAAAAACTAAAGACACATTTCCAAAGAAAATACGTCTTTTTCTATACTATAATGATATAAAATTACCTCATCACCGCCACATATGCCGCTATACGACATTTATTCGTGCATGTCCTGTTACCCAATAAAAATTTAATTTTCCATATTTGCATATTCATAAAACAGTACCCGCGTAGGTATAAAAAACTAAAATGATAATGCGCGAGTACGCTTTCCTCCGTTAATCCGTGGCGTGAATAAATTTTCCTCCCATACACGAGAGCTCGGCAGCACACGCGCGTCGAAATAATCCTGCATTGAAATTTTATTTCCTCTCCTTCCTTCCTCTTTATTACACACGCGCGTCGTGCACCTTTGCTTTGGTCATTTGATTCTTCGTTCGTGCAACGACTAGCTGCCAGCACAGCTAGGACTGTACTTTTGTGCGATAGCATTTTCGCCGAAGGCCACGCTGCTTTTATCGATCACCTACTAAAAGCGCTGGACAAAACATTTTACACTCCGGCGGAATCTCCTTTGTTGTATTATACACACATATAAACGAAAAGTGAATAAACATCGCGCGTACCGTACACATATATAGACTCATTCGTTCTTTCGTGTGTCGGCGCAAGAAACGCGCGCGCGCGCATTGTTCACGCGCGAGTGTCATTGATTATCGGCGTGGAAATATATATACCGTATTTCAGCGAATTAACTCGAGCGACGCGGTTATATACGATTTTTCTTTTTTTTCACGAATTTGCGCCGCTTTGGTCGTTTGATCATTTTCACGTTTATTTAAACAACGAAAGCCTCGTATACCCCGCAGTCACGACGAGCTCGTAATAAGCGCAGTAATTTATTGGAAAGTATATTTAATCGCCAATTTTCGATGTAACGAAAAGTCTCCATCTCTGGCGGCAGATCTGCCATCGATCAAACGGGTTTGATTATCACGCTCGCGCGTTACGTGTAAAAATAGACGAGAAGGAGGAGGAAAAAGACTTTCTAACCGGAAAAATCGAACGGCGCCGCGCGAGTGTGCGACTGGCTTTATCGGGAGAATCGAAATTGGGGGGAATCACGCGAGAGCCGCGAGTCGTCGAGGCGATCTTTAAGATTTTCGGAAACAGGGGACACGAACTTTACCGCGCCCAGATAATAAAACGTCGGCATGATAATGCTATCGTTAAGATATGCGCCAGTTGAATTATGGGTTCGTTAATTTTCTTCAAGACTTGATTATATACGCATTTCTAGGAATTTAGTAATCGTTGGTTTGGTAATATTAACATTTTATATTCATGTTTTGAGAATACGTATTTCAAAATTTTTTATTTTGAATTATTGACACATGCCAGTAGAGCTTAAATCGTCATTTCCGCTAAAATCTATATTCAGACTTTAACCAAAACATTTGTAGTAGTTAGTAACCTCACTTGAACATTCTGGATTATATATAGCCAGGCGGATTAAATAGCCTATAGACGGTTATAGCTCTAATCATTATTGTAAAAGTTCTTTCTTTTTCCTAACCATGCTTTATGGAAAATTTCAATTAAACCACAGCGTGCTCTTAAAGAATTTCCATTATATCATTGAGTCTGCAAAGCATAACACTATTTCTTTTTTTTTAATATTGATTTACAATATATGTATAAAGGATTTCTTTTTTACTTAAAAAATGAAGCGTAAATTAATTAAAAGAAAAAAATAATACTTTAACTTCCAAAATTCACTTGTCTCATCAACTTGCAAATCTACAGAATTTTACATTCAGTTTTTTATAACATCTGTATGGAACGAGGTTGCATTAAACAAATTAGAAAACTAAATAAGATTGGCTTTTTCCATAAAACATCGTGCGTCGCACATAAAGTACGTGGAGTACGAGTGGAATTGTTGCGTGCATCCAATTTCCAATCTACCCTTAAAAGAGTGTTATAACGATTTTACGAAGTTCAGTGACCTAATTTTTCCTTGCGCACACGTACATGCAATTTACTTCAGCTAATTTGTCTAATGATAAAACTTGTTGGTACGAAAACATTTATTTTTACATTATTTCGTGACTGCACGAAACCTTTACTGCGTATATGTTATTACTTCGTTTTTGTAAATTCGAAATAGTTAAATGTTATATAGATTTTACTTTTTACGTATTACCAACTTCTTCCTTTAACAAATTTTTAGTTTTATTTTATATTTTAGATTGTATACGTTTCACAAATCGATAGACATAAAAAACGATATCTATAATTGCACAAATTCAGAAAAAAAATTTCTCTCTCAAACGGCCTCGCAATAAATTATCGTGAGAACGGAAAATATTTAATAACACCCTCGTTATTCTTCAATACCAAAGATAAACGAGCGCAAAAGTTGGACAACTTTTAATAGCTCGGGCGCTCGCGGCTCTATCGTCGCGCGACCTCGCGCACAATTTTCCTCGTCGCGAAAAGCCGAGGGCCGCTTTCGATCCCATGCGCTTATCTGTATAACCACCCCGAGTGCGAGCTGCCGCGGTAATGGGCTGATTTTAGGGCCTCCCGAGTCTTCTTATCGCACTTCTCCTCTCTATTGTAAATTCCCCGATCGACCCGTATTCCCGAGGAACTGTATCGAGGAGAAGATTTTCATCTTCTGTAAACGGGGTTGGTTGGATTTATGCGTGAATGGAATCGGCTTGGAATGTCGCCTTTCTTGGGATTTGTCAAATTGAACGTATTATTACGTATTTTACGTATTTATTGATAGATTATCAGAGCGATGTAATTTATGAGATATAATTTATTTACATTGTAAACTTGTGATAATGGGTAAACGTTACAACGAAAGACATTGTTGGTTGAATATTGTTGCAAAGAATTCATGCTATGAACGAAACTCAGCGTTATTAATCGTGCACTTAATTCACTCAATAGTCGTATATTGACGAGGCGTCAATTAATGAAGCTTATCTTGAATTGTCACTGCGAGAATCTCAAGTTCGTTCTAATTTCAAAGAAGACAGACGGAATTACGAAACCATTTGTATTGCAGTTCTATATTACTTTGAATAAATGGTTCTCTCATATTCTTCAATGAATTTGTTATTATAGCTATAATTTGTTTATCAATAATATATTAATGAAAAAATTTTAACCTAAGCGTTTAAGAGATTTCATTATAGATTTTTCTTTTCTAATAAAATATTCTCATTTACTGCAGAGGAGATTATAATACATAGATTTAATACATGTATACTTCAACAAGATGTAAGGGAGGTCGAATTTATAACGATGTACCATAAACAACTTCAATGAAGAAACTCTTGAAAGGGAAGCGGAATAGATGGTTGGGAAGAGAAAGAGTAGAAGGAAGGAACATTAAGATGGAAGATGCATGATAGGGCAGAGAGGAAAGAGAAAAAGTAGAATGAAGAGAAAGGAGTAAAATAAAAGATAAGGGGTCGCCTATCTTTCCGCTAGAAAAATGATCGAGACTAGAATATGAAAAAGTTATCATTCTGTCTGATAAGATACTATTTTTTTTCCACGCGTTAAAAATGACGAACAACGATATTTGTAGCACCGAGAATGCATTCCATAAAATGAAAAGCGAGACATTGACCCGGAATTGAAATAAATCATAGCTAATGCCAAAGCTTCGCTCCTGCCAAGTTTTAGAGTGGGTCAGCGAGCAAATAAGCAAAAACATTAAGTCTACGCTTCAAGCATTATACGCGTTTTTATATACGTAAAACACAAGACGGAGAAAAAAATCAATGTCTACGACGAGATGTGAGTATGGGACATTTAATGTCGAAATAGAAAGCCAGCCTACAGTAACGCGCAAGTTTACTTTTATCATTAGATTTCCTTATCTTCCTCTACAACATATAATCTGCGTATAAAAAAAGCATAATTAGAGTTCATCATAATAATCATCATGTTGGCCTCTCTAACAATGAAACAACGCATCATCCTCCGAAAACCTTTCCCTTCGGTGAGAAAGCTACTCGCGTCGTTAGATAATGGCCCCACAGCGACGAAAAGGACGTAACCCGGTCGCGCGCCTTTCATAATCCCCCGAGTGAGAACTGACCGATGTGGAACGCGACACACGTTTTGCCTGTATAATGATAAGCCGGTTGAGCTGGTCGCACGAAAAATTTCACCGCGAGTGCGCGCGCACGCGATTCCGCTGAAACGTATATAAGTAGCGTTGCGTGCGAATGAATGACTTTGGACGAGAGAGATAGAATTATGTCATCTCCGTTGGCTAGCGTGTGCGCGAATGATGTGAAATGCTGTGACATACGCGTGTTACATAGTACGTTGTTAACTTTGACATCTGCGATTTTTCGCGGTAAATGCAGGCGACATATATTGGAAGTTTTAATTAGTAATAAGAATTTTGTGACTAGATTTCAATTTTAAAATTAATAACATTTTTTTTTGTAGTTAAGTAGGGAGTTTTTTGCTTGTTTTTGTTGTTAATGCTTCGACGATTAAGGCACAATCACTTTATATTGCATAAAAAAATTCAGTAACAACTGTTACTGCAATTATTGTAATTCTCCGTAATGAAGGAACATCCTCTTCAGATACAACAATAGTAAACTCATGCATCTTTTTAGTTTTAATAATACCTTAGTAAGAAATTATCTTCATCTAGATACTGTCTTAATAAGCTCATTTCTATGATTAACAAGGCCACTACTATAAAAATAAATGATTTCCAGAGTTTCATTTATAACACTTCAATTTTTATACACACTACAAAATATTTGAAAAAAACAGAACGCAACTGCGCACCAAGCTCTGCAAATTAAAAAAATGATCTTCAATTCAATTTTCCCCGAGTCATCATCGCAAATTTACCTGCACTCACGTACCTACTAATTACGTCTCACTCGCTCTCAGAACGTCAACTCGCGACCTAATTCCCGTGACATTTTCGAAAAAGAAAAATCTCAAGAACGCGATCGTGGTGGCAAGTGTCTTGCACCTTCAACAGCCCCTCCATTTTATCCCCGGTGAGGCTCTTAACCCCTCTCGTCGTATATACTTCCGGCGCGCTCGTAATTTTCCGTTATAACACATCCGCGGCCGCGCGACCTGATTCCCCCGCTCTTTTTAGAAAATGTCCCTTTTTCTTCATTAGAGTTAATGAGACTTTAGAAAATTCATTTTTCTCCGTCGACGCGCCGCTCCTCGAACGTTAATTGCATCGTAATTTTCGTATATAACGTTCGGAAAATTGCGCCGACGCGGGCGCATCGTTTTTCCTCGGGTTTCGTCGAGGGGGAAAAAAGAGTAATTAAATATTATTGCGCGTGTACAATGATGATGTACATACGCTTTTTTATCGAAGAAAATGCCCGGAAATAGTAAAAGAGAAGTACGTGATAGAGATATATTTACATATAATTATATTCACATAACTTGAAAATAGTTTTTTGATTTGATGAGATTCGAAATTATCACTTATGTTCAAGATAATTGTAGAGTAACAAATATAAAGAAATTTTTAATTAATGAATTTTATTACGATTTTAACTTGATTTATATATGTTGGAAAATTTACAACTCAGGCCGACTGGATTTTTCGTATTTTTACATTGAAAAACCACGTATGCATCAAAATAAATTAACTTGGATATTGCGCAACTACACTTTGACCCTGTCTAGATTAAAAGTCACAGCGTTTCTTGAATTATTCATTACTTTAATATTTATTATGGAAAGTATTTTACATGCACAAGCTCGGCAAAGTAATTCAGCCAGGCTATTTTTTGTCGACGTAATTACGTTTTGAATTAGATTAAAAAAAGGACTTCAAAGTTCAACGATTGATTGTACAGCTCAAAGTAAAATAAATACTAGCTTATACTAATAAAGATAATATGATGCTTGAAATTAAATTAAAAACTTATTATTATCAATATTAATGCAGATTCTGTACTTTAATATGATAATATAAATTATCTGAAATAATATGTTTATTAAAATATTATAAATATTATGCAATATTAAAAGAGCTTGTCGTACACAGGAAGTGTACCATTATAGGTTTTAATCAATAACAAAATATTCAATAAATTTATGACAGGTGGTCACCCTTGTAAACGTGTTTTACATGTTTACAAAATCATGTAACTTTATACCATGACAATAAAAATTAATTAATAAATGATGAATCAACAAGATTAAATTTAACAACTACGACTTAAAATATAACTACAAATAATAATGTTAATTATTGCCACCATTTTCAAAATTTCCTTCATCTAATGCATTATTCAACAGCATTAATTACCATGAATCATTGGTAATACCACGATATATATCTCACTTCATCAAAATATTTTTGGCACTACTCAAAGGCAATTCTCACATAAATTTTACGGGAATAATTAATCGCGCATTCGCACCGCTAACTAGCATACGCGACGTGTCGCACATACGCATACATACGCACAGGGAGAAAAGCATCCGTATACACTGCCGGCACTCTACATTTCCTCGAATTAAATACCTTTGGCATACTGCACGTATACTGGCAGAGAGAGCGAGCTCGCAAATTGAAACGCAGCCCCTAATTACGCGGCGCAGCCCTCAAACAAAAACCAAAACGTTTGATTCATGTTTCACACGCGCCGCGCGAGATCCTCGGCAAAGTTTTAATTCGGCCTCTGGCATTGCAAATTGTGGCTCCTTTTCTACTCTCCTCCCCCTCATTTTTGCGCGACTTTGTGCATTTATTAACGCAATTCTGTGGAGAAAAGGAAAAAAAACGGGCACAGGTGTATATGTTGGTGCACGTGTGCGCGTATAGAGCAAGAAGGAAAAAGTTATGCAGGCCTTGGCCGACGTTGGTATATAACCAGCGACGCGAGGCTTTTTTTCTTCTTCTTCTCTTCCCGCAGTGCGCGCCGCGAGATGCCCGAGCTGAATTCGTATGTTTTGATTATGAATGAAAATGTTTTCCCGCGGTTGCGTAAGGAACTCGGCGTGCGTTATTCGTTTGCTCGTCGTCGAGTCTTTGCGAAGAGAAGTGCTGTGATGTGGCTTCGCTGAGTCGGCTATTCTATACTTGTTATTTTCACTGACAATTCGTATGCGATAATTGTTTTTTTTTTTACTTGCGGTCGAGTGTTTCGTAAAAATTGTGTTTAAGTACTGGATTCACTGAATTCACACGATTATTATTATAAAAAAATTGCATTATGCAAAAAATGAACAAAATATATAAATGAAACTGTTCCTTTTCTGCATCTTACTTTTGAGTTCACAAATGTAATAGGGATCTGTGATCCCGTATCAATTTCATTAAAACATTTTATTTATCGCTGCGAAAAAAGATAGTTGATTCTAAATCAATCTTGATAAATAATTACTTATCAATCGAACCCGGACAAAATGATTTCATCAGTAAACATAGATAAAATCCCCTTTTAAAACGTACGTAACACTCGTTACAGATTCTTATCAATTTTCCGGAAACATTTTTATAAAATTCAGTGTATAGAAAGACCAATATCAGCCAGCGAAAATTGGTTTATTATTACATACATATAAAAATCAGATACGGTTCCCACCACCCCTATATTTTTTTCGCAAGCCCGCGTCACTGGCCATCACTCCGCAGGTCACAGCAAACTTTGTCTTTCTCGCACTTGCGACGGGTACATAATCGCGATAAGGCCAGCGGGGACACGTGTGCGCGAAAGTTCGCCGAGGACAATGTAATCGCGAGCAGTCTGTTGGCTCGTTTGTCAAGCCGCGCTGCTGCTGCTGCTGTTGCTGCGCCAAACATAGTGATAGCATCGCGGCGCTTCGCAATTACGACGACTTCCGAAATTCTCGCGGGTCTTGTGTAATTTCGGAAGCGGGTCGCTTGCTGTATACGCTTTTTTGAGCTCTTTGTTTTGTTAGCTGGAGTAATCGTTCGAGATATGCGCGAGCTTACGCGTGAGTTGAAGTTTAAGTTTTTCTTATGGGAGGGATGAGGAAACGTGTGGATGTTTTGATTGAGATTTTAATGGCGAAGCTGAGGAGACGTGGATGATGCATGAAAATGCTATTATTTACTTGACGACATTTTTAATGCCTTTTACGTTACGCAATCGCGTCTCTGGCAGCCGTTTTACTCGTTGTTTCCATCATAAAGATGCAAATTTACGAAGCTATTAGAATGATAAAAGGACAAATGCATTCGTGATCCATCGGAATTTTCATATAACTCTCGTATATTCATCATTTTCAGTGATCGAACGGTTATTTCCGATTACATAAGCTTTTGTTATTATTATTTGAGTATATGTAATTTCGGATATCGGACCGACAATTTTTACTCGATTAATTACGTTTTATACGTGCATAATAAGCAATTAAACTTATTAGTATATTTTATTATAAATCAATAAAAGCTTTAATACTCCACTTGAATAATAATAATGCTTTTCCACTAAATTTCTTCCAATAATATAATTTGTTTTTAAATTATAAATTAACGGGTGATACGCGACGGAATAATATTAAATATTATTCCGTCGCGTATCACTCGTTAATTTATAATTTAAAAACAAATTATATTATTGGAAGAAATTTTGTAATATAAATGTATAATATTCGAATTTCGGAAGATAAGCGTAGAATATTAAATTTCCAAATAAATCTCTTTTCATCGTTTCAATGAATTTATAAATTTCGTACGATTTTTACGGAACCAAAGAAACAAACCAATCAACAAAAGCCTGAAAATGCAAACCCCTCGAAATCACCCAATCCATATATACACCGATCCCAGACCATCTCATCATATCCACTCAGACTCCGCATAGGGTCCGATCGGCCTATGCGCGCACCCACCGATCACAATCGACTAATGGAGCGGTGTAAGCGCGCGCGCGTGGGCGTGGGCCGCGATAACGGGGCTCATGGTTCGCGCTTCCATTATATATCTCTCAGGGCGATAGCTGAGCGATCGAATTATCAGCGCGGCGCTGCTATGCACGCGACGGGTTACCTCTCTCGCGTGTGTACCGAAATTCACGGTCTTGGCGTTGATGTGATTCGGCTATGCCTGCAGGTTGCTTGGCTGGCTGCCTTCGCTGTATAAGGAGGCTCTAATTTAATAAAGACCGCGCTGTCGGGTAATTTTTTTTTTGTGTCTGGTAGGCGTGTTTGGTGATTGAATGTGAGTAAATATGGAAATAGGGGGCGAGTGGTAGTTTGGTTGGTATAATGGGCAGAGGTATTAGTTGATGGGCGTAGTTTAGTAAAGGTGTTGGGGATAATTATTGTGTATTGAGTGCAAATTGAATGGGATATGTTGCGTGTATGCATACAATTGTTAATGTAAATAATAGGCTTTTTAATTATATGTGTTTCTATACTGGAAATTCGTGAACAAATATGCAAATTCGTGCAATAATTTCAATTCTTTTGTATTACTTGAAAATAAATTTTGCGTATATGGACGATCATTATTCGAAATTTTAAGAACGATGCATTATTGCTGGAATATATACAAAGCAATGGATTTTTAAACTCGTGGCTTTAAATTTACAGTTATGATTCAATTTATTATCAAAGTACAAAGTATTCGCGTACATTATTCCAATATACACATTTCGATCGTTCCAGTAATACAATGCACTGTAGATAAATAATCATATTCATCCCCAGCATTTTTCTACATACTTCTATTTTTATCCTCTCTCAACGACCCATCAATTCAACTTTCCAGATAAACCTATTCCCCGTAGTACACCGCAAACAACAACGCGATTCCGCTCCACTTCAGCTGGCAAACTGAACAAACTACACACTGCCTGCACGCACATCCGCAGCGAAAAAAAAGCTCCGTAACGTTATTAAACGGCGCTGAAAACGATATTATACCTTTGCGCGGAGCTTCGCGTTTTTTTTGTTCTGTACCTATGTATATAAGAGCGTTAACGCGTTCGCAACCGCAGAGCAGCGCCAGGAATTCCGCTGCTCCACTTGTTTAG
This sequence comes from Torymus auratus, assembly GCA_900474315.1. Taxonomy (NCBI): domain Eukaryota; kingdom Metazoa; phylum Arthropoda; class Insecta; order Hymenoptera; family Torymidae; genus Torymus; species Torymus auratus. The sequence goes on along the minus strand of UXGD01002354.1, from coordinate 8,356 downwards.
CGTACCACCGTTATATGCAGAAGCCGCGCGTTCCGAACGGCGCGTCGAGTGCGGTTGCGTGCGCGGGAATAAAAAAAAAACAAGAGCGGAGCACGTCGTGCGGGATTATATCGTGTTTCTGTGATTTCGGGGACTGGAATTCGGTATATTATCGAGCGTTTTGGGGGCGGAGTGAGTGAGTGAGTGAAAGGTCATGGTGGATAATTATTTGGTTGGTGATAGTGTTGACGTGTATATTGTCAGGATAATAGTTGGGAGTTTAACTCGTGCTGATGTTTTTGTAGAGTGAGAAGTGTGCGAGATAGATGATTGGAAATTAAATGTTGTAGAATGTTATTATTATTATTAGAACTGTTATAGAATGTCAGTCAACGTTTTAAAGGATATAGGGTATATTTTATAGCGTAAGATTAAATTTACAGTAACCATATTTTTAATACCGTTTATTCATTTTTTGTTACAGGTAGGTTACGATGACTGACATTGATACATACAGTCAGTGAAATCTTTAAAGCGTAAGTTTACAAACAAAATAAACTTTTTCTCCTTCCTTTATGAAACATTTGTTTACCTAAGTAGGTACTTTCCAAAGAAATACTTTCCAAAGGAAAACCTTTTACTGGAGGAAAACAAGACGGGGATTAAGAAATTTTACTTCCGTCTTTTATTGTAGGGCCATTTATAGACGCTGTTTACATTGTCTCGAATTTTATCGATCCCCTTGATACTCCCCTATGTCTGGTACAAAATGACGAAACGAAAGTCATTTAAGATTCTTTGTCCAGATACACGAGACTGCGTGTACACAAAGAAATGTCCTGTTGTTTTCCTAACAAGATGGACATTCTTATTTATTGAATGTAATTAACATAAATTTAAGATAACTAATAATACTACGATGAAATAATGCCTAAAATTCGTTTGAAAATTGAACAATAAGTAGTATTTTATTGTATGATACATTCCCGAAACTATGAAAATAAAAATCCCACATTATTTTACAGCTGTTTCGCCTTTAAACTCGCGAACAACTATTAAAACATAGAATCCGACGCGGCCTTCCACACAATAAAAAAAAAATATACCGACAAAAACGCAACAATCCAATATTTTCGAAATTTCCGCCGGCCATTCCTGTTCAAATAGAGAAGAAAAAAAAAATTACTCGCCCATATACCCGCAGCATTTTCCAGGCCATTCCAGTCAAACAAAGCTCCACGCGCGTTTCTCCACTCCAATTCCATCTCGCGCGCGCAATATTCCACGAGCAAACACACACCGAACGCGCCCCAATAACGCATCCCGGCCGTCAACGTTGGGGGGCAGAGGCAGAATAAAAAAGGAATAACGCAATGAGAGGTGAGCGTTATTACGAATGCTCGTTACGTCCGCGCGGTTCTTATCTTCCGCGCGCGTGGGGCGAAAGCTCGAGTCTCGCGGAAAAAAATTCTCTCTCTCTCGTCGAGCTCATGCATAATATGCAAACGCGCCGCACGGCCGACAGCGTTGAATATTAATGCTGCTGTGATGCTGTGCAGAGAGGCCTATATAGTGTGCGGGCGACCGATTAATGCGTGGACGCGAGACACGTGGGTGTCCGAGATTCGGGGATTTTTTCAGGGTTTCCGTGACCGAAGTAGCCGAAAGCTGCGCGCAGTGATGCGATCTGCCCGATTAGTTTGCTATGCAAATATCAAAGTGTACATATATAAAGTGTCGCTTTGTAAGGTGATGGTTGGGGGATTTGCGGTGTGCGTGTATCGGTTGATCTTTTAATGTCGGTGATAAAATTGTCGTTGGAAAGTTGAATGTTATCCTGAGGTCGTGCCGGGGGGAATTTTTTTTTAGTTTTATTAATTCTTTATTTTTGGAAAATCTAAAATACTATGTAGAGATGTTTGGTTTTCCTTATTTTACGTGCGTTATACGGGAACTCGATCTTTTTACTGTCACTCTATTTAATTACATTTCTTTTTTAAGGAAAAACACGTTTTTATGTAAGGATCTATGAATGTACAAGTTTGAAATGCAGTATAATATTATAAGACTCATAAATACTACTTTCTTGTAAAAGTACTTTTGAAATAAAAGTCATTTGAAATAAGAAATGTTTACTTAATTGAAGATGATTGGCGCTATACTTTCTCCTTTTTTCCGTCTTCTAAGACATTTGGTTATTAACTACTTATCGCAATTATTTCTATAGCTATTTAAAAACATTCGTATGATATTCTAACTACACTTTCTATTTTAGTTCTAAGAATTAACTTTCTTTCTTTATTTTTTAATTAAAATTGATATTCAGCACTATACTTGTTTTAAAAGAATTATACAATATTTTTTACGTCCACGCAATTTTTTTCTTGCGGTAATTCCGAACAGCAGAATCATTCGTGTTTTTCTTCTTTTAAGTTTGAAAAACCAAAGTGAATATTTTCTTAAAGATTGTAAAAAGATACATCACGCAAGCCACGACCGATATTGAATTAATACTCACGTGTCATATAAATTCAAATCATATAATAATTTACCGCGTCAGTTACGGTACAGATTACATCTCGAAAAAAAAGCTATACCATCCAAGTTTTTCATGGCAACACCACGATAGCACACACCATTTCTTCTGCACCGCAAAAACTAATCCGTGTCAAGTAGACGTTTGCCAAGCAGCGTGGCAATCTACACCGCTTTTTCCATCCCCCTTTTTTACTCACCTCCGCTAATGAAAAACGCAAAAACGAAGCATCGACTCGTAGCGAACAACATCCTCCTTCCTATCCAGCATGCAAAACTTTCGAAAGCCACATGCCACCTCCACCCATCGTACTTATATGTACATACAAAACCGAGCTTCGAATGACTTCTAACCACTCATCAGACGTTCTCCTCCCCTCTTACTCAATTCACAAAGGCGGTCAATGTATGCTCGCGTTGCGCTGCTTTTTGCAAAAAGATATTTTCGCTCTCCGGAAAAACGTTTCCGTATGTGGCACAAGTGGCTTCTCGCCTCAAAGCGAGGGGGACTATATACTGCCTGCTGCACACTTGTCGCCGTGAATTCGCTCTCCACACTCTTCACGCGCCCCGCTACATTCTCAATTGTGGATCAAAATCGACTTCGTTTTTCCGTGGTGGCGGCGTCGGGGTACTCGAGGGCTGTACTTAAAGCTGTAATGGTGTAACTTGAGTCGTGAATTCAGAATTGAAGGAACAATTGAGAATTATGAGAAAATGAAGTCGTTTTATTTTTTTGTATGATTGTTTAAAAATATCCCTTTTGCGTAACTTTTTGTTACAAAAAACTGTGTATTGAAGGTTAAATAAAGAATTGTTGATTGGAAATAAGTTAAATTCTATTAAAATTGTTTTCATTATTATTACACCTAATAGGTTTAAAGTTGAGTTTTAGATTTACTAAAAATAAAGATTTATATTATAGAATAAAATTTTTTACCATATAATATCTTTTGAAATCGCATCATTTTTACGATCATCAGATTTCATGATGAAAACTTAAGCTCCAAATAAGTTGGAAAAATTTTACATTAATTTTCTTCAGATTCCAATACGAACGATAAAGCTCCAGCTGCGAAGAACGGGAGTCGTGTCACTTTTTCCGGCTCGCGTGATGCGATCCGAAGAAAAAGCGCGGCGACGGCTGCAGCGCGCGAGATTGATCCCAACGGATTCAATCGTTCGAGGGGAGAGTGAAGGCGGATCCCACCTACGTGCATATACTCTCGATTTCGCTTATCTGGCGATGATAATGCGCCGAGCGAAGAATCGCAAGGAACACGCGTTCTATTCTTCTTCCTTCGTTTCTTCGCGAAATAATAAATCAAGGTTTTTTAGTATGTTCATTGTAAAAAGTTTTTATTTGGAATTTGAGGATCTTATGGCTTACGGTTTTAATGACTTTATCAAAGGATATAGTTCATCAGCTTTCGTTTCAAATGATGTGTATAAGAACGTATTTTTGAATATTATATACACCTACGAAAATGATAAATTAATACGAAATTAACAAAGTTTCACTGCTTTTCTTGAATATACGAAAAAGCATATAGTACCGTACGTTTTTAAAATTTCAAGAAAACTGAATAAACTTCTTCAAACATACATTAGATTAATTAAATTAATTAACTGCTCCGCGAACTTCTTTTTCTGAGTCTCAAGAAACAAAGCACAATCAAATTAAAATCTACTTTTCGAAATAAGACTTTATACGCAATTTTAACTTTAATTATATTCAACCACCCCTATCACCCCGGCAAATGAATACAACCATTCATTTCCCACCGGAATGAAATTCAAAATCCATCCTATTTAAGCGAAACAACAACAACTCGCAGAGTGCGAAAATACCGAGCACTGCAGCCCAAAGCTTCCGCAGCTGGCGGATAAGCGAATGCATAGTTAAACAGTAGGGGGCAACGCACGCGAAAAACTGGGGCAAGGAGTATGTTTTCGTGCGGCGGCGTTTGCAATCTCGCGAAACGACCCTTCTATACCCGACTATATACACATCACACGCGCACGCAGAGCGGCTCGGGTATCCACGCCCCTATATATATGCATGGGAAAAGATTTTTCAGGAAAATGTGTATAGACGAGGACTGGTTTTTCGAGACGCCGTGCGATTAGTCAACGTCAACGCGGCTGAATGGATGAGAGAGACTCGCGTCGCCTCGTGCGGGTTTATTGGGCGGGAGGAGAGGCTTTTCGGGAAGTTGCGACGGTCGATCGTTCAGGACGATTTTCGTCGATATATAAGCGGAGCGATGAGAGGGAGGTTGAGGTTCGGAGGAATTCTCGCGAGCAGCGAGCCGTCGGAGGAGCGGCTGATAGCGGTGTGATGAATTGCTTTTTTTGGGATTCGTTATTGAGGATTATGGGAGTCGTTTGTAGGTCGATCGTTATTTTTTTTTTACACTTTAAACTCTTTTCATTTGTTCGGAGGTAGAGTGGGTGGTGCAATTATGATTCGCGTCGAAGTAACAAATTGAAAAAGGTTCTTCTGTATTTTTTCGTTTTAATTGTTATTACCGTCAATATCTCGATGTTTGCTTTTATACATTTTTATAAAAATTAACGAAGTTTATTTGGAATTTTCGTTTTTGCAATTTCTTGATTAATTGATTGATTGGCTTTTCGTTTTATTGTTATATTGAATTGTGGAAAATATAATGGAAGAAAAAATAGGTTACCATAAAATACGATAAAAATTCAATTTTTTAATAATTCAATTACAGGTTCAATTCTTTTTCGTTCCTTGTATTTAACGCACAAATGAAAAACCAAATATTAGAATCACATGTGCAATACTGTATTATCCTCTTAACAAGCTCGAAAAAAATCTCAAAACGCAATATGTGAAAACAAAAACGCCAACACTATAACAAAGATAACTTTCGTCGAGAATTCAGGCGCACCTCACCGCGTGCTCGTAAATTTTCACCGCACCACTGAGCATAAACATATAGACACAAATGCGCGCGTGGGCGCAAAAACGAGTGTATCCCGCTGGTTTATGTACTGCGGGAGGGGAGGGGCAGATCGCGCCGCTCTCTGGCACTCGTCGCCGGCGCGCTTTTTTGGCCGGAGCAGCGAAAAATCGCGCGCGCGAGCGACGCGGAGAACGGCGTAAATTTCGTCCCGGTTTCTTGCGCTCTAAGAGAACGAGAGAGATTCGATTTGCTGCGCGAGTTTATTAAGAGCGGAATTGATTCGTCCCGGGAATATAAGAACAGTTGAGGTGGGCTGGTTTGGTTGATTAACGGGGTGCTGATGTGGAGTTGCAGAATTTTAGTGTGATGTATAATTTTAGAATGAAATTTGTCTTGATTCGACGTTTTATTAAAATTATCTCGTTTGGGTTTTTACTTGCATGTATAATTTACCGAAGAATTATATTACGAAAGAAATCTTGAACTACATCAGTAAACACATATCGCTTTTGGATATTAATAGTTTTTTCAACTCTATTCTACTAGATACTTTAGAATTGGAAAAATATCTTATTTAAAAATATAATTCAAAGTATAATTATACATTTTATTATACCTTTGACTTTGATCTCTTACCACCTTTAACGGCCTCTTCATTCTCCCCATTTAAATTCCTTCCTCCAATCAGCCATGCCTTTTTCAAACTCCAAACTCCCTTCCACCGAAAAAACAAAAACAATCTCGCACACAAGAAGAGACCTACATTTTAACGAGCTCCAAACTCGCAACCCATCGCCTATACATATACTGCAGAAACTCAGAAAACTCCTCGTTCTCGTCATACACACACACACGAAAACTCGCCACCTCTCGCACAACGCCCATGAATAATTCGGCACGTCGCTTTGCGCGCGTACTGCCACTGCGCAAACTTCTTTGTATGTTAATGCGGCGGGGCATTAGGGCGAGCATTGGGACACCCGCGCGTTAATGACACCCTCGCGCCGTAGCTGACGCTGCAGTTTCTCTCCGGTCGTGTGTGAGGGTATTTGGATGCACGTGTACGCGTAAATGACTGGCGGTGTACGTAACAAGCGCGGGCGGTTGTTGTTTGGAGAGTAGGTAGAGGTAGTCAAGGGAGAGCGCTTTAGCGAGTTACTATATGGTGAAAACTGGCCGTGCGATGTTGTCTTGTCTTTGACGAGAAAGGAGAGAGCGTTTGCTGAGTAAAATGGAGAGAATTAGAGTTACCTGCTTTGTTAAGTTATTTTGTATTGTATAATTGTAAAAAATAACTAATGATAATACAGGAACTAATCGAATCGATTGACCATAAAGCGTTATTGAATTGTTAAATGATTCATAACACTTTATGTACCGGAGAGTATGGAGTTGATAAGAAAAATCGCTTATTTTGTAGATATAACAGATAATTAAAAATTCTGCAAGATGCACCATAGTTTTTCATTAAATAAAATTTTCAAACAAAAATCAAATGACGGAATGAGCAAACATCCTATCAACGTTCACAAACTTTTGCACGGCTAACTAGCAGCGTCGATAAAACTGTTAAAACTGCACCGTTACGCTAATTATGCAAAGTTAACAGTCGACCGTGTAATAAAAACGACGAATCGCCTCCGGATCGTTTACTCTTTTGCCTTACCGTGCGCTACGTAATTTGCTCTCCTCTCTCTTCCTCTCTTCCCCGCGTCGTCTTCTTCTCGGGCCAATTATTTACGCACGATTGGCGGCTATATCGACAGCGGGGACAAAGTTGCCGCGCCCTATATATAAGTGCAACCGTGACAAAGAAACTACTGAAAATTCCTCACCGTGTCGCCGACATTTCGAAGGAAACGATGTCGTTAAAGCGCCTGACTGCGTGAACTTTGGGGTTTCTAAAAGAAACGATGGGGAGGTGTAATGGGCTGGTGAAAGCATTTTGATGGGTTATTAGGAGTTATGTTATACGTGTTCTTGAATAGAGGGAGTGGTAGGAGGAAGTAGGGGGGATACGATAATGGACATGATTAATGTTTTAAAGAAACTATATTTATAACTTTTTGACATAAAATATTATAATTTGTAAATTTTTTATCTACTCATATATTTATATGAGTTCGAATGCTTGTTTGTGAACTTAAGAAACTTACTGATTTTTAAGAATTATTTTTAAAGTTTCATTCACCCACTCTCAAAATGATATACGAAACCTTTTTAATTTTCACTAAAGAACCTAGATAATATTTTACCATTTCACTTGAAAAATCTTCCACTTATCCTATACATTGCGGTTTTCGTCAAAAATGCAGTGAAAAAGCTCTCTTACCTCATCTCTTCGTATTCATCGCGAGCTTCTGTATTCATTCCTTACTTAAAGAACACAGCCGTACTCATCAATGATTCATTAAAATTGTATGTCGAAAAGGAGTAGATCTAGCAATCACAGCTCTCTTTCTCTCCCTCGCATAATTTATCCTCCATGCCGCAAGCTCGAAGCAGCAGGCGAAGAAAAAAAGGCTCCATTTGAGCCAATTAAGCCGTCGCCGCGCGACCGAGCGCGCGCCTTCAATTAAACCGGCGAAGAAAGGGGTAGGGGGATTGGTTGCATAATACAATTTAATCTCTCTACCTCTCGGGGCCTCGCCTCTTGGAATCTGAAAGATTTACCCCGACTGTAGATGAGAAACGCGGCCGCTCTGTGTGAGTATATGTGCAATTCTCTGGCGTTTATACACAAAAGTGGTTCCAAAAAAAAAATAAAAAAAATTTTGAGGAACACTTCTGTTAGAAGTTTTCTCTTGATCTGTAGGTCATACAGTATATGAAAAAATTTTCGAACAGTCGAAAACGGTTTTGTGACACAGTTTTACACGCATATCAATTTTTGACGAAAAGTGGTCACT
>UXGD01002353.1:0-26657 GCA_900474315.1 Torymus auratus | reverse complement strand
AGGTGTAGGTAAGTCGGGACATGAGTTCGTCCATTTAAACATAACCTCCAAAACTTTCCCACTGCATTATGATAAATGAAATACTTGAATCAACACGATATGAACTGGACTAGATAGATAGCAGCATAAATAATGCTAATCAACTAATTTCTTCTTCATAATTATAAGTAATGGTAGCATTTTTTGCTGTCCCGGTATGGGGCCAGATTTTTAGTTTGTCCGGCACTGGGTACTTTACCTTATGTCTCGTTATTTTTTAACGTATACGTTAAATTACTAATGCAATACCGAACTAAATACGTTTGCTAACTATAATTGTTTTATAAATAAATCAAGAAAAATAAGAAAATTTCGTTCCAAGAATTTTTGAAGATGTCGTCTAAAATTTCGACTTTAAACTTTGCAGAATGATAAATAATTAATAACGGAGTTTCACAGCCTGCCGTATCAACGACAGTAATTAGTAAGTTCGTGATATCGAACGTTAGATGGCGCGTCGATGCAGAATTGGAGCTGCATCGACGACATGATGAGCGTGCTTTCTACAAAACTCTGCTCTTAGGATTTGTCTGGGATGTTTGATTACGACTCCGATTAATGTATTACTACATCACCACGCCGGCATACCTACGCTTAGTATTCAAAGAGAACAACAGACCAGAAACTTACTTTTATGTTTTGCTTCTTTAAGTTCGAACCAACTCATTTCAAAACTACATTCAATATTACCTCCCGAAGACTAATAATAAAGTAAGAATTGGCCACTACGGTTTTCTTTTGGATTGCTGGAGAGATCTAAGTATTAACCTTGCTAGCACATTGTGAACTCATTATCTCTCAACATTTATTCCCCCTTACGATGGCCTCTTTCTGAACGATTTGATAGACTCTGAATGGGGTAGGATAATTAACATACGATATGCTCTTAATAGACTCAAAGACCTTTTTGGTTCATTGACATAGTCCTTTGGTACCAGTCCCATAAAGATTTTCACCGATGGTGCAAAAAGCAATAACCTTGCCCGAGCCGGTCTTTACCAAAGGACTCTTCAATTTTCACCTGTGAGTGTTTCGCTCTTTGGAAAGCTCTTGAATTCATCCAGGAGAGTGCACAATCTTTTTTTGTCATTTTTACAGATTCACAGTCCCTTACCCAATTCCTTTCACATAATGGTCTTAACTCCACTATCTATCATTGGAATCATCCGTGAATTAATTTGTAGGATTAAAAATAGCAATAAGCAGTGTACCTGGCAATATGAAAGCAGACAAGCTAGAAAAAAATGATAGTTTATTAACTCAAACCAGTTTTAATTTAATTTTTAACATTGATCGGGTCACTTTATCTAAATCAAAGAGAATTCTGTCTATGATCAAATATATTGAAAATTATCAGAGGAATTCTCGATCCGTCCCTGGTTTTATGGTTTTAATAAGCTAGATAGGCGTTCGATATGCTTACTGAATAGAATTAGGTGTGGTCATTGCGGGACGCGTGCGCACCTTGCCTCTAAAAATTTTCTAGTGGAAGAATTATGTGAAAGTGGCAATGACATGCACACTCTGGATCATTTATTTGGGATTGCCTTTTAATCTCTCTTTGAGAACTAAATTTGTAATGCATTATAGGAAGCTAAATATTTCATTTGGCACATGCGCAATTGAGTTAGCTTTTAATCACAAAAAAATCGTACAAAAGTCTAATTGAATTAATCATAGCTGTGCGCATCCCAGTTTAATGATTTGTTTGCTATGCTTAATTTTTCCCTTTCCTTCCTCTATGTCACTGATGTTTCAGCAATTGTAGCAGATTATAATCTGTATACCATTAAGCAAGATCAGTATAGCATATCAACAGACACTACGATTTAGCCGGATTCCAGTATTTGAAAATAGGCGGTTCTCGAAGCAAGACGAATGCATGTACAGTCGCTCTTTTTGTGCTAGTACGACTTGTTTGGTTCGTCCATTTTTCTCACGGAGGGAGCCACTTTCATGAAGCGTTTTATTCGATCAAGTTTGGATATACAGTCTTACAATATTTAACAGAACCTGGTATTGGGTACATGGTTGTCTTATTAACTTTAACCGCTCGAGTTATCATTTCGCGACCTTAGTCATTCCCCATTCTCCGACGCCTCCGCGGTCGTTACGTTAGCGAAAACGTATCGTTTAACATCTGAGCAGTCGGAACACGAACTAGAGACCTGGTGAGGAGTTCGAGTCCCTGGTAAGAAATAAAGCGCAAGTCTGTGACTTGCGTGTTGCACGGTAAGTAACCAGATTGGGCACATATTGCACGACGTTGTAGCGTCTGTGGCGTAATCTGGCCTAACTGATCTTCGGAGAATTGAACTGGAAGATCCGTGAGATAATCGCTAAGACACGCGGGAGAAACGTGTCTTAGTCATAAATTCCACCCCCTGGTAGGAGTTATAAATTATTCATGTCTGGCTGGTATGGTAGGTCGCATAATAGAAGTCAGTAACCGACACCCCTATGTGAAAGTTATTGTATCAATTTTATTTTATTTTTCTATAATTATTTCTTTTTCTTTTTTGTTAGCACTAATTTTCTTATCTACTTCTACAGTTTTCTCGGCCGATATGTCAGAATCGCATTTCCTCCTGGCCTTGTACTTCCATGCTTCTCGCTACTACGACTACTTGGGATGATTCACAACTTCGTTTATACCTACGCAATTCCACGAACTTGTCCGTAGATAATCACGACACCTGACCAGCAATGATTGAGTATTCCTACAGGAAATTGCTAAATAGACATTTTTTTACAAAATTTCGTTATCTTACAATACACCCATTATACGAGACGTCAGCTTTATATTAATTAGAATAGCGTTCGGCTCGACTCTATAAAATCGAAAAATCGCTGAACTACAGGTCGCGCATAGTTTTGTTAGCGGAATAGGGAGAACAATTGAATGAAACCGCGCGTAGCTGTTCATTTTGCAAGTCAGCCGCTTTTTCTGCTTCACTTCACTGGTGCCGTAGTTCAAGGCGAGCGCGAATGGTTACAGCCATTGTTTGCGAGCGTATTATGCGCGAGCTACTTTGAAGTCACAAGTAGATTCGCCCCATTAACATTGCAAAATCTTTTGTCTTCACCGTCACATGTGACATGTCGCGGTAATTTTGAACTTGTCTAGCATTTTCTACGTGAAGTCAAATGTGCATTCTTTCGAATTTTTGCATTTTTCCTTGTGTCAGTAATTTTGGTATCCATATTATAGTTACTATGATTCATGGTAAGAATTTCTAAATTCTTTTTAAGTGCCAGAATGACATTTTTTAATTCATTTGATAATTATTTTTCAGTCCTATAAAGTTATGAATACCGATAACAAAAAGTGAGATGTTGAATATAATCAGGACAGAAAATTCTCTAATGTATGTGTAACATCGAGTATACCTAAACATTCGAAAATTTGGATATATGAGAAAATCCACGGAACCTTCAACAATTGTGATACTTTTTAATTATAAAAATAATTTATTGCTGCTATTAACGCAGCGTGCGAAGCACATAAATGAAACAGGGTGCGAAATCTTCAATTTTTAGGTAGAAAACCGGTCCTATAATCCATATTAGTAGGCCACGCGATATGTACAAAACTATTATATACAAAATTATATGCAAGGATATAAGATACAAGGATTATATACAAAACTGTCTAAAAAGTGGACGTTTTCAAAAGAGGATCTTTTTAGACGGGACTTGATTTCTAGGTTAAAATTGAAGATTTTACACCCAGTCTCGTTTATGTACTTCGCAGGCTCCGATAATAGCAGCAATAAATAGTTAACAAAAAGTACCACAATAGTTCAAGATTCCGGGGATTTGCTCATATACTAAATCCGTATAATAATCTCATACAGTAGCATTAATTCAACCTTCGCCATCGAAACTAATTATAACCGCCTACTTACAAGCAATCCAACGGCCATTCTCCGACCTCGCGACACGTTCTCGAATCCAGGCCGGCGTAGCTCGTCGATCCCGTCACCACCATATCACGAGCACCACTTATCCGCACTCCACACCTCTTCCTCTCCCTCTCACACCGACCTCATCACTTCGTCCTTATCATCATCACTACCACGACTCCACTCTATACATACACTCCACTCCGCTCTCCCCGCGGGCGACAAATGACGGTCAAAGAGAGGAAGGAAACGGCCAAGCGAGAGAGTGCGACACTCGGCTTCCGGCCACGTGGCGAGATTTCACGAGCACGCGCCGGCGGCTGCTGCTACCTCGAATTTATTCAAATGGAATGCACGCGAAGGTGCGCGGGCAGCTGTGCCCGCGATAACCGCATTGTGATGGAAGGCGAAGAAGAAGAAGAAGAAGGAGAATGAGAGAAGGCCCGCGCGCGCTGGCCATGCGGTGCGTGTATATATATATAGGTTATATGTGTGGATTGGGGAGGACGAGGTTGGCTGGTGGAAGTGAGGGTCAGCTTGTTAAAGTTGCGAGGAGCGCGCGTTGTGGTGGTATGGGGGTTGCGTATGTGATCGGTGATTGATGATTTTTTAATTGTATTTTCAAGAGTGGGTGTATGTAGCGTTATAGCAGAGTAAGCACGAAATTTTTTATACTAAAGAATAGATTTTATAGAACTACAAGTTTCGAAAGATAAAGATGGGTCTGGTTAATAATATTTACAATAATTGGATTACATCAGATGCGATAGAGAGATTCTACAATCTCAAAAATACATAAAATTCTGTTTCTGCCGCTAGGTGGCGTTAACAATATACCTTAAACCCTCAATTGAACTTTCTAGTTGGCATCCAATATGAATAATAGAAAAATATTATAGAGATTTCTAATTTCTAATTAACTATAGAAGAAAGTTTACATGTAATATTTTAGTACAAATATCACAATAACGAACCGCACCAACGAAAATAACAACCCGTGAAAAAAAGACGGTATCTTTGCCAAGAGCGCGTAAAGCAAGATCTCACACACCATCCGGGTTAGTCACCTCGGCAACGGCTCACACACATCCCCTTGAAGCTTCAAAAAAGGGTAGCAGCGGCCCGGCAACTCGGCATAAAAAATCCAGAGCCTCACAAACACCTTTTTCCGCGAGCGAGCGCGCGCGCGAAGTCCGTCAGTAGTGCACGCCCGAGCTGCTGCTTCTGCTGCTGGCCTTTCACCCCGGCGAATAAAAGGCGCAAGAATTCGCACGTACAAAAACGTCGTCAACGGCAGCCGTCCGTCCGCGCGCGCGGCCACGGCGAATCACGCCGTTTAATGCGTAATATCCCATTTAATCTTGTATGAAAGCGCCCCGAAGGCACCCATTGAGCCGTCTGAGCCAGTTGTCGGGCTTTCTTGGGGTAAGACCTCGGGGGTGGCAGATGCCAGCCGTTCAACCGGGCCAAGTGCCGCGGCTTTCTCTTCGGGCGTCTCTATGTGTGTATGTGTGTATGTTCCTTGCGAGAGAGAGAGAGAGAGAGCAAGCGCTAGAGCGAGTTAACCCTTGGTCGGATACCTACTTGCGGGTTTCCTGAGAGCCTCCGGGCCACGCTGGAGAAAGCTTAGAGACTGAGCGAGTGTATGTGTGCGGCAGAGACGTCAGACGAGGAAGAAAGTGATTTTGTAAGCCTGTGATTATCGAAGGTTTTTAAAGTTTCGCCTGGTGATGTCGTGGAAGTTTTAATTTAACTGGTGGGAAAGGTTACGTAAGTTTGTGAAGGATTTTTAGGTTATTGTAGATGCGGAATTTAGCAGAGTTGGCCAGTGATTATAGCTGTAGATAATTTCCTTATTATTTGTAATTTTAAAATGAGATTTCTATATTTGCTGGTTAATTACTTTCAAGTGAATAACAAGCTTAAGAGGTGCAGGAAGTATTGAAACTAATTTATATTGTTCTGTTGATGCAAAAAGTTATTGAATTGATTTTTTTTTTTTTCATAACGTCCTTAAAACAAGTACGAGCCATGAATCTGGCATAACACAGGGGACAACTGATTATTTATAAAACATTTGTCAAAATATTTTGTTAACGAATGCAATAGATATAAACAAATTTCTAACTCTCAAATTTAAATCCCGAATTCTCCCACTTCATTCATCAAACTCTTATAACCAACAAACACATCAACCCGGCCATTATTTGAAAATCAATTAAAGAATATTCCATCAAAGTCGCAATTTAAAACCCTCAATACAGCCCTCAAGAATGACCTCCTACCACCATCCTCGATGAAGAACCTCGCCCCTCATAATCTCGCCTCCACAAACTTTCCTGCCACGGGAAAAAAGTGACCGCGCGCGCGCGCAAATTACATAATAAACTCGGCAGGAATTACGCCGTAGTCGTCGAGAGCGAAGTTTATTTAAGACCGAATCGTCATCCGGCCCGTGTCGATTAAGGTAAGAGCCCAGGGGGAGCCAGCGGAGAAAAGGGAGGAAGTGGGCGGGAGTGAGAGAGAGAGAAGTCTCATGTTATTGCTTGTATTGTGGCGACAGCCCCTCGGTTTTAGAGCTCGATCGCGCGAGCGAGTGCTGTCTCTTTCCGATTCCCCCCGAGAGAGAGAGAGAGAGATTGAGGGGTGCGAGTGCGGTGGCGGATTGGCGTGGTATTTTCGCGCGATTGACGAAGAATGACGCGTCGTGGATGAGTGGGAGGTGCTCGCGTGAAGAGAGACAGCTTTTGCGCCGGGATACGTATATTGCTAAATGTTAGGGATTGTGAAAAATTGTTTTTTAAGGTTTGGTTTATTAAAATGTAGTTTTGGAAAGAGGACAATTCGTTCTTACGAATTAATTAGTCGATTATTAAAAAAAAAAAATTATTCAACATTTCAAAGTTTTTAATCGTTGAAAATATTCAACTTAATAGTTTAGGAAATGTAGCCACATAAAGAAATTATTGAATCTGTATTATCAAATAGGAGTAGTTGAAAATTACTTCAGTTGTATAAAATAACGTACAACCGCACTGCCACGTGCGCAATACTTCTCTTCCATAGATAAATGGACAGGAAAGAAATTATCTTCTACACATGCTAAAATTGAATGACTAATTTTCCTATTCTAATTTCAAATTGCCGCATGATGATATCAGCTGTCAGAGTGATGAGCCCATCTAGATGATATTACGGCATAAACAAAGATAAGGAGGATTAGCTCTTCGGAAGAAACTGGATTGAGTCGGACTGACTGGGATAGTACTGTCAAAATTGCACATCCAACATACCCAGCTAGTAAAATAAAATTCACTAAAGTGACATATTTTTTATTTTCTACTTTTCACGAATACAATCATTTTCAGTTCACGGTTTCGGCTTTTAAGACGGCTGCAATTTTGTTTTTATGTGACTGGACTATGAATTATCATTGATATAAGTAGGGGAAGTAAATTCTTAAATAATTTTTTGATTTTCAATCAAGATAAAGCCCTATTGCTAGGGATAAAACTTCTTTTTTATTATAAAAATAAGTTATCAGATATATCCTCATACTAATTCTAGATCCTTTGTTTATTAATTTAATAAATACGCGAATGTTGCACTCCAATATACACAAATTCAGAACAAATCGCACCCAAAAATAATAAAAAACATAGACATTGCAATAATTAAAAGAAATGTAAATGATTGTCAATAACAATTCACAATTTTTTAATTTTAGACATTTATATTCACCATCTTGCAAAAAAAACTCTCTCCTAAACACGTCATTATTAATAACCCGAAATATTATCCCTCCCACTAGCGAAAACAATTTCAAAATAAATCGCTTTCGACTGTTTAATTTCTCGAGTCTCCTACTCCAGACACTTAAAAGTACGGGGGAGCGCGGCGTAGTGAAGAAAAAAAAATGAAATCCCGGGCACGAGGGAGAGGGATCGAGCTCGAGCGCACTCGCGATTTATTATACTGTGTGTATATGGAAAGCGCTCACCTTTTATTATCGTTCTCTCTCGCTCCTTTCGCCCCTATTCGTCCCGGCATTAAGGCTCGATCGTCCGAATAATAATCGCGGCAGCCGGGGAAGTATTTCGCGGATGAATATATTTCTGCTTTTCTCGTTCTGCTCGGGAGTGCTGAACGTAACTGTTTTTCTTGCGAATGAATAGTATGTTTTCGATTAGTGAAAAATTTTTCTTCGCGAAACTTCACGTAACGTGCACAATCTTATCTTAAAATTAAAACGTCATCAATTATTCGAGTGATATAATTATACTCTGATCGATCTAACATTAATATACCAATAGTACTAAACTAAATAAAGTAACAATCCATACCACAATAAGAAAGCAGAGTGCCAGCAAGCCTCCACCGCCGTCTTTTTCGCTCGAATCGGTTACACCAGCGCGAACAATGCCGACAGATAACGATATTCTTTCAGCGCGGTGGCTCAAGCGCAAGGCAGCGAGCCGCTCAAGGGCTAATACGCGCCGAGGTTAATTGCGAAAGTCATTAGGTAGTCGCGGCTCCTCGACTCGATGATAAATTATACTCGGCTGCCGGCCGTTGGCGAGCCAAGTGCAGCCGCGGTGTGGCTTTTGCATGCGCGCACCTTTTCTCGACGCCTTTTGTCGAATTGAGCGGTACACGTGCGAGTGGTCTCTTTATGGTTCGGTTATACGAAGAGGGATAAGTAGATTTATAATATTTTATTGGGGTTGGTGAGGGGAACTGTGAATTTTATTGGATAAAGAAATTTTTGAAATGACAAAATGTAGGTGAAAAGTCAATTAGAGAAAGTTGAATGCATAATAATATACTAAGACGCGGTTTATTTGAATTTGAAAAAATATAGTTTGTTTTACGAACATTCTAGTATTTTTAATGATCTAACCCAAAGATTTCACGTTTCAGTAAAATACTTCCATGCAGACATGTCTCTACATCGAAGAATGAACATTGTATAAGACAACGACTCAGAATCGGCGCAAAAAAGTATACATGCACCGTTCACCCACACAAGCTGCATGTGACTGCACTACGCGTACCGGCAAAGGTGCAACGCTGCAATGCCCGTAAAAGCCTGCCCTCGACTTTACGAGCCGATATTTTACAAATTTTACGACTCCTTTCTCTTACTCCCTCGCAACAGGTCCCCCCTCTTTCTCTTATTTGCATTACGTAATTACGCGCGCTCTCGTACATTTGCATTGCATTACCCGATCACACGTAAACGCGCGCGCATGCATAATCGGACGCATCAATCTCTCTTGAAAGAAAGAGTGAGAGAGAGAGAAGTGAGCAACGGGAAATAAAAAGAGGAAAGACACTCGGGGGGTGGACAGCGCGCACGCGCTGCATATGCATGAGGTGCGGGCGGCCGAGCGAGCACCGGAAATAAGCACCTGCTTCTACTGCTGCTGCTGTCGAGGAGGAGAGAAGAGAGAAGATGTGGTGAGAGGGTGGGAGAGTAAGCGAGCGAGTAGTTTACAGGGGTTTCAAAGGTTAAGAACGAGGTGCAGGTGGGTTTTATTAATTTATTTGAGCTAGTAAAATGGTTTGTTAATTTTTAGAAAAGAAAATATTCGTAATAGCGAATACTTGGCGTAAGAAAGTTCTTGTGTCATGTCAATTATTAGCGATATTATATGGGTACGGAATAAATTTTTGTTATAACTATACCACAGTCTAACAGGAGATAATTAACTCTAATTTTTATGAATTATTTCAAATCGATTATGATTTCTCAAGCAATACACCGTTTTATACAACAATTTCGAAGAACCAATTATTACCCATCATTTTAATACACATTATGCCATTATACCACTCCAAATCAGCGTATCTCCTCCGCCAATAGGGTACCCTGTCGGCAAAAAATTCTCCGTCCCAATCAATACCTCGACAACATCATCAACCCACTCACCTATACCTCTGCACACGGCGCAGATTACCTCCTCCTCGAGACTACACTTCTTCCGGACTCCACCGGGTGCTCCTATACCTTCTCTCTCCACCGTACATATCTCTCCCGTATCACTATACGCGGGCGAAAAAAAAGCCAGCACGTATCTGATGGCTGCGCGATTGATACCGACGATAGCGCACGAGAGAGCGAGCTATAGCGAACGAGCGAGAGATCCCCCTTTTGTGAGCGCGAGGCGAGGGTGGGCGACGAGCATTTAGCGCCGGGCGGGGCCGCTCGCATTTAATCATAATCTAATATTTAAAAGGTAATTTCACGGTTTGTTTGCCCCCGCGCGAACGAGCCAGCGCGCGTATGTGTGTATACGCAGGGATGGCCGGTCATGGGAATTATGTGCTTTCGCGTAATAAGCTGCGCGAGCGCGTGCGAGCGAGCGGACCCTTTTTGTTTTGCCGGCCGAGCGCGCATTAACGTTGGAGTAGGTCGATTTTTCGACGAGAGAGAGTGTATATAGAGTGTGGAGAGGGTGTGCAGTGCACGGAGGTCCAAAATGCTCGTGTGTGGCTGATTCAGTATTTAAAGATGGTATCGTGGTGTATGTGAGGATATATGGGGGTTTTCGATTTTCGATGGTAAGGAGTTTGATTGGAGAAGGGCGAATTGTTTTACATGATTTAAATACGGAAAAGAATTTTCTTTTCAAAATGAGTTAATCTTAAAATTAATTTTTTAACTAAAAGATGATTTTATGATGAAATGATAACACTTCTATAAAACTTTTAGAAGGGTGGACGGGTGTTTTAATATAAAAAAGAGAACGAGCGGCGAGCAACGTCACTGCCACGTGTTATAATTGTTATAATTTTTCTTCCCATAATACACGCGTTGCCGCCGCGCGTTCTCTTAAGAGTGTTATAATTGAAGAGTATCGACCGGTGTTTTAGCTCTTTTCCATAATAGAGAAAAGAGAACGGACGGCGATAACGCCGCTGCTCGTTCTCTTAAAAGTGTTATAATTGAAGAAGGAAATGGGCTTTGCCATAATACAGAAAAGATTTCATTTTACCATAAAATGATGTCGTTAGTTAAGAATTATCTTTAACTATAAAAAACTGTCTTACAAACTATATACTGTGTTCATTACTACACACTACCTGTAGTAACTACTACATAATATCGTGTAGCTATGAATCCATTCCTTTTTTGTGTGGTTGAAACTACAGTCCGAAAATACTACAGAGTTTTTCTGTAGTTGTTGTGTAGTAACTTACTGCAGAACTAGTACTACAGCATTTGTGTAGTAAAAACTAGAGTACACTTTCGTAAGGGTTGTTTCGCATAGCTGTAACAGACTGTTCAAAGATACAATTTATAAAACTTTCTGGTAATTGTTGTTAACATATAGGAAGATTTACTAGAATTATTTAAAAATTTCCTGTAAAAACTGGTATTTTTTGGGGTTTTCAGTCTGTTATAGTAATTGATGAGTGAGTATATACTAATTTTTCCAAAACTAATTTTCTGTATGAAGTAAAAGTGTATATTCTGAAAGATACATTTTTGCAAATTCATAGTAATATGAGTTTAAAATTATTAGCTAACATCCAATAATAATAATTTTAATATAACTAGTAAACCATAGTGACGATTTTTATATTAAAAAAATTATCATTAAAAAATATTGTTCCAAAACTTTACAATTAACAATCAACATTACAACGTATCGCATAAACGACAATTCGTTTCTTTCAAGTGGTTCTCAGCATTACTCCACTATCTCGTAATCTTCGACCCAAACAACCGAAAAATCGATCCCACCCTCCCAAAACACTCTCACCCTAGAAATTGAAAAATTCGACGCACGCCCGGAAGTCGTTTAGCGCGGAGTCGTTCGAAAAGTCCCGCGGAGGCAACGTAAGCCGCTCACGTGGCAGCGCAATGAAAAAAAAACAGAATCGGAGAGATAATGTATTCGCCGTGTGCAGCGACGGTGGCATTGTTATTATCGCGGACGGCGATTAATCGCCCGCTATATATCGTCGCTTTAATTTATACGTAAATTATGTGCGCGCACGGCCGCCCTTTTAATGCCCAGTGAATAAGCGCGCGTTTCCGGTCACATAGTGCCGCGTTCTTAGGGCTTTTTTCGGTAACTTTGCGAGGATATGTAAGGTGGATATTTATTGGTAGGTTACGCACTTTGCTGTTCCACGTTGTAGGGACTGTATTTTATTATTTTTGTATTTGATTCTGCGGTTGTAAACACAATGTTTACAACCAGTTTGAAATTGTGAATTTAAGACGTATAAATAGGCAGTGGGTGGTGTTTATAACTTGAGATTGTTAAGCGCCACGTAATGGTGTAAGCGTGAATTAACAGTTAAAATGATAGCATACTAAAAAAGATGTGAAATAAAGATTTGATTGTTTGTTAGCATAAAAATAAACATAATAATAGAAAATTTAAATATATTTTAGTACATTCAACTGTATTTTCCTTTCTTCATAAAATACAAACGGAAACTTTTCCCCAAACACCTCATTTCCCGACTCTCCGCCCCCACATTTTCCCTCGCAACTATATCGACGTCACACTTTCCCCCTGGCACACACCTCACGTGTCGCGCGTTCGTGCTAATGTCCACTTGTTACCGTGAAAATATATATACATCGCGCGAGCGCGCTATCTTCCCAGCACTGCATATACATATCGTGCCTTGAAAAGGCGCTCGTGCGATACGTCATAATTTTCTGTGGCGTGACCCGGCGACGACAGAAATTTCGGCGCGCGAGGAGCGAACTGAAAAGGCTCGAGGCCCGCGTCTCGACTGATTTTTATGGAGCGACGTGATTTATGCGCTGTGCGTTGTTTGCTCGTTTCCAGACGGTGTGAGGACGTGTATCGGGGCAGGTATTGATTGAGGAATGGTAGAGGGGATTTATGTTACTGTTGTTCGAGTGTTGTTGGTTTGTTTCTTTTTTGGGAGAGACATTACTGGGCGATTGAATTTTTTATAATTTTTTGGTTACGTGGGTGACAGAGAGTTATATGTTTTTTACATCGAAATATCATTTGGAAGATTTTCATTATTTTCTGGTAAAAAGTATTTTTCTTGATATTTTTAACAATATTATGACATTTCAGAAGTATTATAATCTTGGTTCTATTACTATCATGTTATAATAAAAATATTATTGCACGTTTCATTAACGAAGAATTTCCGACACCTTAATTACATATTATCTACCTCATTAGAATCTCATATATTAATTATACCTCACACAAGACGCAATTCACGAATAAGATACGAATTTTGAATAACTCCTGCACTCTGAAAACTATACTAATAAGAACGCGTCATGGAAAAAGAAACCAAGTCAAAACTTAATTTATAACCATCATATCGTATAAGTATAACAAAAAAAAAGTAACTTCGCTGCGTGCAACCTTGCGTCGGAAATCATGAAAAAATGCTAATCCGACAAATAAGCGCGAGGCTAATTACTCAAGACGTCGGCTCGCGATATGTTATGCACGGAGGTGTCGTCGTCGTCGCTGCCGCTGGCCACCTGCGCAAGGCAACTCGGACTAATTTTATCCGGCCAATGATCAGCCCCGACGCTATACTCGCACAGGCTTATGCTGATTTATGAATCGACGAGGGTCCGATGCAGAATAAGAGAGAATGAGAGAGGTATATCTGTACGATCGGCGAGTGTGTGAGCGCACCGGAAGTGCTACGCGCACCTTTTGGTGTATCCGTTTCTCTGATGCTTGTTTTTTTAGGTGAGATATTGGATTGGACTGTACAATTTGTCTAATGATTAAGTGGTTAGGTGATATGGCAATCGTAATAATTTTCTAAATTCAACTAGAAATTGAATTTTTATATAAGGTACAGTTGAGAGGAAAGAGCACGATAAGGTTCTAACAGCAAGTATAAGTTAACGTTATAAACATAATATTCGTCTAACTTTAGCTTTTTGGTGTTTCAACAATATTATTGCTAAAAAAGGTAAAAAATTTTGTTAACATTTTTTACAAAAATTGTTTATAATATTATAAACTAAATTCTATGTAAATTTCAAGTCAGTACGTAGAGCTGTTCTCGAAAGATTACCATTTGAAAAAATATAAAAAAAATTTATAAACTAATCATTCTGACGTCAAACTGATCCAATAAAAATGTAGAAATGACATTATTAAAGCGATTAATAAACGAACAAAGATAACTAATTGAAAATTTAAAGATGAAAAAAATAGTTGATTTTATGCCTTTTCTGGAACATTTCTACTAAATCAGTTTTATGAACCTTATCCTTGAAAAAAAATGCCAAAAAAATGGATTACCAAATACCAAAACTGAAAAATGAACATAAAACAAAAACGTATCAACAAAATCAACAATGAATTGTCGAGTAGAATTAAAACAAAAAAAAGAGTTTTCTTCCATTAAAATCAGTCAAGTAACACTAGAATCTCATTGAAAAAAAGTATTTCAACTCCATACGACGGAAAACACTTTTTCAACATGTTCTTAACGAAACATAAATTTCTACTATTATAAAGCTTCCTGCCTCCGTACGGAAGCAATACACGCGAATCACAACTAATCCTTTCATACAGACGATTACCCTCAACAGCCTTCACCCCCGCCAGCCCATAAAAAACCAATAACCCGTCGTAACCCGATCCCCCCACTCAGCGCCCTAAAAAATGCGCGTGGGAGCCGACGTCCTCGCCCACCCTCTCGTTTAAAAAAACCAAAAGCGCACACATACACACATACACATACACAAACCAATTACCAGGCAGCAGCCTATACCACGCGCATCGATTTTCACCCAACTTTCCTAAACGGCCCCGTACAATTGCAGGTTGCGCCGAGAGAGAGGAAGTGGCGCATTAATTTCAGCGCGCGTGCGCGCGAGGGTTGCGCGCGGCCGGTAATTTGTAGGCAGATATGCGCGATAGCGCGACCGAGCAAGCGCGCGAGCGTAACGCTGGCAAGGGCACATACAGACACACGAGTATGTATATGTATGTAGTGTGGCTTGCAGGCGGTTAATTTGTTTGTCATAAGTTTTACGGGATTTATCGGGGGTGTGTATAGTCGGCGGGCGATGAGAGCAGCGTGTGTGTGTGTGAACCGGTTTATAACGAAGAGCAATGATTTTATTTTGATGGGGTGTGCATAAAGATGTTTTTCAGTTACTTAGTTATTATACATTATAAGAAATTATTTACGGAGGAACTGGTATTTGAAGGAATTTTATTTAACTTGACGTCGTGGCGCTATCGTGCTCCTGGCGAATGAATTAAAGATAGAACAAAATTTAGTTTGTAATGTGGTTTTCTATTTATTTTTCCTTGTATCAAGAAACACGGGAACGCTTTGATATTAGAATGGTAAATATTACTTTTATCTTACACTTTACTCGTTACAAACGTTCCTTTACATAAAACAAACTTACACGCTCACGAACTCCGACAGCTTCACAATCATCATAAAAGCTAATTATAAGCATCTCCGCCCATCATCACTCTCAATTCAGATCAGCGATTACGCAAAAAAAACCCACCTAATTATATACGCGTTATACATCATGTTCTAGTCCACCACGAGCCAGCAGCAACCGCAGCGACTTTTCCTCTACACCCATCTTCACTCTAAGCATCCACAATCCCCCGCGCGCACGACTAACCCTCTTCCCGCACGAGCTAATTAAAGATGAGTCGTCGACAGCCTCGTCGACGTCGTGTCGCGAAATATCGCGTTAAGAGGGCGCGTGAATAGCCGCGCGCGCAAGCCGAGGGCGGGGGGAGGGTTAAGACATCAAACGTGTCAAGAACGCGAGAAACGCATGAAAAGGAAGGAGCGCGAGTGCACGCGCTTTGCCGCGCACTACTCCTCCTGAACGACTCTCGTACGTACATGTATATATATACACACACGCGCGTGTACACTTCAAAGAGAGAAAGAGAGAGGAAGGGAACGAGTACGCGAGTATGCGCGCGTTAAGGTGCGTGGAAAGAAGGTTTATTACCGAGGCGGGAGAGCGAGCGATGTCTTCCTTGCGAGCGATGATTCCTGGTGATAAGTGAGTTTCTTTTTTTGGCTCGGGTGATGAGTACAGTTGGTGGGGTGTGTTATAAGAGTAATTTGTAATGTATGTCTTGATATTAATGTGGACGATGATGCTTCGTGTAATAAACATTGATTGAATTATCGTGTAATTGTTAAAGTGATTATAAAAATGTCGATAGCGTTTAGACGTCAAGTATTGGATTAATAAAATATATACTAGTTTAGAGTAATGCAAAGATTCAATAAGATTCTATAGATCTCGATAACCCGGTACAAAGTATAATAGGAACGAGGTCGTCCCCTCTGGCTTATACTTGCTGTCAGAGCGCTACCGTGCTTCTTGATATACTTGATTCTAAAAAGTTGTGTCCCAATATAGCAATTTATACAAACATTATAAATACTA
Source organism: Torymus auratus (assembly GCA_900474315.1). Taxonomy (NCBI): domain Eukaryota; kingdom Metazoa; phylum Arthropoda; class Insecta; order Hymenoptera; family Torymidae; genus Torymus; species Torymus auratus. The sequence goes on along the minus strand of UXGD01002353.1, from coordinate 10,286 downwards.
AAAAAATTTATATACTTTGGTATATTGAAGTGGCCCCTCCGAACAGTACCATCTGGGTGGTATAGACAAGTTGTGATGAATAAATTAGTTATATTTTAGTAAAGTATTAAAACCTCATGTTAGGCAATTACAGCTATCAATTAGTCGTTTATGATTTTCCAATTCATCACAATAAACATAAAATAATTTTAAAACATTCTACCTTAAGATTGTCATAAATTCCGGTAATAAATCCGCGATCTTTCCATGGTCTTCCAAACCCATCCACTTTCCCAACACACACATCCACAACATAAAAAAAAATCTCGTTTCCACGCCTCTCCTCCCGCTTCTCCTTCACGACCGCACAATTACCGCGTAAATAACAACCCGCGCGCTTGCGCAGCGGGAGCGTAACCTACGCGCGGCTAACGCGTAATTTACTCTTCCAACGAGAGAGAGCTAGAGACAAAGACGGCGATAATAAACTCGGAATGAGGGGGTGTCAGAGGTAGCGCGCGCGGCGGTTCACTCGCACGCGATAGCCGCCTCGTATTTCTCGCGGGTGCTAGGCGGCGCGCACGCGTTATCAGGTCGTGGCGATCTCGAGAGCAGAGAGTCTTGGTTATATCGCGTATAGGGGGTGCGATAGATAGGTGTGTGAAGGGAGAGGGGGTGGATTATCGGTTCCTTGGAGATCGAGTGGTAGGGTGATAGGTGGGTGTATAGAGGGAGAATGGAATGGATGGTGTGTGCGCGCTGTTGATCGTGTAATGAGTGTGTAAGTTTAATAAAGGCGATGTGAGTTTGTTGAAGGATCGAGTGTACACGTACGCGTCTAATTCAAGAGCTCAATCGGTAGACGGGTTATAGAAGGGAGCGTGTAATCGAATGCACGGAAGTGCTGGTTTACAATCGAAGGTATTCATGCTTAGGGATGTAAAGAGAAAAAAGAGAACAAATATGATTATACCAGGAATAATTAATTTTATATGAACAAAAATTAAATAAATCTTGAGTATTGATAAGGTTCTATTCCAAATGATATTTTCAACTAACCATTCGTATAACTTCTTCAACAAAGTTTTTAGATTCCCAGCTTAAAACACTATTTTGCTCGTTATTACATCAAGTAATCTTCACAGCTCGCTACCAACCTCCTACCGCTTCCCAAACGGCATCAAAAACAAATTTTACCATTCAAATCACATCTCACCCAACCGAGTGCATCTACTTCCACGTCCCTGAAAAAAGGTCCCATAAAACCTTCCTCATCGCGAGCCTACAATGACTACACGGCGTACGATCCTCCCGAATTTTCCGTATTACGCGTGCCCGCGCGCTATACGAGAAAAAAAGAGAGAATCCCGCATTATTACGCTACTTGATTTCGAGCGGCGAGCTCCAGCTGCTGCCTGCCCGCCGCGCGGAGAAAGAAATCCGCCGGGGGAGAAAAGAAGAGGGGGCCGCGAGGTCCTCTGCTAATATTTGAGAAGAGAGAGAGAAAGCGAGTGTGTAGGTTATAGCAGTGGACACGCTCGAGCGTGAGGCGATGCGGTGATTGTGTACGAGTATCCGGGGAGTTACATTATTTTTTAGTTACGTTGCGCGATGCGCTATGGATATCTGGAAAAATGTTATATTTTTATGTCCAGCCATGTGAAATTCAAGGTTTACCATAATCGTGATGGTTTTATTTCTTTATGCAAATTCTTTATACAAATAGATAGAGTTTGATGCTAACTTTTGTTAACTGCATAATCTTCTCGTGCCTATTGCTCATACCATACAAAAAATCTAAACAGAAAAAGTCTTCCCAGTACCTTAACAAAATTACAAATGTTCGGTTCCGACCAATAATTATTCGTAAATCACAGATTATAATCTGTGATTTACGAAAATTTACCAAGGAGCTTATTCACTCCCATCCATTCAGCTTATTGCGAGATTTAAGGAACGATATGTTTTCGCGAACGAGTCAAAGTGAGGCACACTTCAAAAGGCTCGCCGGGGATTTGCGGCGGTGATACTGAGCGCACGCGGCGCCATTTTACCGTTCGCCGCCGTTGCCGACGGAACGACGACGCGCTGTGCGCGAGGTTTCTCTTTTCTACGTTATTTTTTGTTGTGGAAATTTGGAATGTGGGATGTTTTTGAGGATTTTTGTGTTAATGGTTATTATGTAGGTGCAGTGAAAAATATACAAGATTGATAAAAATTTAAATTCATAGTAAGTTTAAAAAAAATAAAGATTTTGAGATTTGTATAAACTAATGTAGAAAAATCTGTACTTTTAATACGACAGCGTCTCCTGAATTATTTGTTAATTTTTAATTTGTAATTGTATTTTATATTTTATTCGTAATCTTAAAAGTGAATCTTAAAAGTGCGTAACGCAGGAATTAAAAGAAATTTCTTAAGACCGCTGCTTGAATTCTCGGGAGAGAGGAAGAAAAAAAAGATCCGGTAGATTAAAGTGAAAAGTTTTGTTCCCGCTTGAAGGGTTTACCTTCTTTTCGACTCAAGGAGGCAATGCGTTTTTTTTCAGAGGGGAGCAGAAGATTATTCCTAATGTTTGAGACGAGATTGATCGTCGGTTTTCTACGCAAACGCAGTAAAAAGATTATTGCTTGCTGTTAACTTGTGAATTTTAAATTGAAGTTGGATTTTAGCAAGTAAACAAGAAACGAGGAACATTTCTTAGATGATACACTTCGACCTCCAATTTAGCAAGTTACATAAAGTCGCATACAAAAACAGCTGCAAAGAAAACATTATTTAAGAGCGACATTGTTCACAAATTCCCAGTCCACATCCCCAGCCATCCTTTCACTCCACTAATTGGTCCACTTAGCCTCCCAGCCGCGTCGCAACTCCACATACGCTCGCGAAATTTCTCTCTATCGCTTCGCCCATCGTCCAATAAGCGATCGCCGCTGTTGACACTGCCAAATTACTCTCTCTCTCTCACTCGTTCTCCTCTCCAACGAGAGAGAAAAAAATCCCAGACCTCCTTGCACAAAGGCTAATCGGCCAGTTACGGCATGAATAAAAAATGAAGTGTGCAGCAGCGCGCTGCCCTTATTGGGATATTAATCGCCGGAGTGCGTATGTGTTTGCAGCAAGCAACGCTCAAGAGCTGGTTGCAACAACGCTATACTAGGCCAACGCACGTGTGTGTGGGTAAGAGAGGAGGAGACCCTTTCGGCCCTTTTTTTTCTTCGCGTGTATACCTAAGAGCTCCCTGGCAAGGTACTCGAAGCAGCGCCAAGCAGTAGCAGCGCAGAGTTGTGATGTGTATGCATAAGTTATGCGCCAGAGGTTCAGTGAAAAATGGGAGAAGGTTTTTTTTTCATCGATATTATATGTAGAACGATCGGAGTAGGCTTTGTAATTAGTTACAGAGAAATGTTGCTGGAAAGGTAGATGTGAAGCGTGGTACTTGAGAGATTAATATTTATGAAGATATATATGCGCTGTATATGAGCAAATCCAGCGTATTTTTAACTATTGAAAACTTTTCTTTTTCAAGTTTCATGCACCTTCGCATTGTGCCATGCTAAGCACATAAACGGGGGACAGGATGTACGATATGTAATTTTTACGCTGAAAACCAGGCGTGTAATCCGTATTAAAAAACGTTTTTAAAAGTTGAAAGTACTGTGGATTTGCTCATATATACGAGTAATTTTTCATATGCTGAATTGGAATTTTAATTTAAACAATAATTTTTACGAATTAATCTAATGTTAAATATATAATTTTATACTCAACAGTACTGTACTTGTGTCGTAATGAAAGTAATGTCAACTTCTGTCGCTTCTCGCTAGGTGGCACATGCTAAGATTCACGTAACTCGCAATCAAAATAGCAAAATACAATAGTTTATAAAAACTATTCAATTTTATCATCCCTTATTGTCTTAGAATAATAGAAAAACAGTTTTCAAGAAAGCATTTTAAAAGTATTACTTTTTAATAAACGTTAAAAAGGTTACATAATAAATAAAAAATGTCAATGACAAATGTTGACACCTTTCTTAAGCGAACCCACTTTCGCAATCATTTTCACAATCGCGACTCTCCGCAAACCCATCGACACACACGGCTAATCCCAAACACGCATGTGCCACTGTACGAATCATGAGCGAGCGAAAAAACCTGGCGACAAAGCCTCGACATAAGTGTGAGCACGAGCGCTACCCCGACGACATCAAAAAGGAAAGCGAACCGAATGAAAGAAGCCCCGACCGCGGGCTACACACACTATATATACACGAGCGAGCGGGCCACTCGAAGGGTTGTTACATATAGTGCACGTATGCGTGCGTGCGCGCGCACCCTTAAAATAATGGAGGCCCCGAGCTCTGCATTCGGGGACTCCGAGAGCTCTATATATACTCGCGTCGTGCTCGCCGCTAATTGTTCGCTAATTTCCGTTGGCACTACACGACTAGTGGCTCTCGCCTCTCGTCCGCGCGTCACAATGTGCGCGTCTGGGCTGTTACTGCAGACGATTATGCGATACATTTTGCGAGAGAGCGTGTGTATGTTATGTATCGATCGGCCGAGCCAATTCGCGCGCGAGCGCTTGAGGTTTAAGAAAACGTGGGGTCGTGGAGTTAATGGAGATCTGTGTGTGTGTGCATGTAGGGGGTAGTGGTACTCGGGTGGAGTGCGCATTGTCGTATTAATATCGATGTTTAAGCTTGTTTACCGTCGATATCGCGCTCTCAGGTTGAAATGGATTGTCGATGGTCGGAGAGAATTGTTTGCGGTACCTATGGGACGGGGACAGACCGTACGGCATGTAAAGTTTTTTTTTTGTTAGGGTAATCATATACGTGTACTGTCATTGTTCTGTAAATTCAACTGTTATTATTACAATTTGTTTAATGAATTCAATGGGAGAACTTATATAGCTGAGTTTATCGTGGCTTGTAGACAACATTGTACATTCTACCACACATGCTGCTATGAATATTAAAGTATCATGATTTGTTTGACAGTAGCGTTGAATTGTGTTGCCTTGAATACCATTTACATGACATTCTTGTTCTTATAAATAATCAAAAAATGTATATTTTACATTTTATTCGTTAAATTAACAATCATGCATCTCTAATATAAAATTAGAAAATTACATTCTATTCTTTTAATCGTAAAACAAAATTTCTAAAAAAATTTTCCATCATTCAATATTTTAGCTGTTATGTTTTAAAACTCAAAACTACAGTTTCGCCACGACTAAACGAAATCCACGCGAGCACGGCGATAATCTGTGGAAATTTTGCTAACCAAGCACAAATCCAGCTAATAATCCTCGCCTCGAGAATCCACGAGAGTCGACCACTTCAATCCCGTTATATACACGCCCGCGCAAGAGTTGCCTTGATCCATTTTGCGAAATCTGCCTAATCACTTATCGCGCTCCTCACTCTCGTCGGCTCCGCAAATCTCGTTACAGTGATTTTCCTAATCGAGCCACTCTCGGCGATAATGCCATTTTCCCAGATTACGATTAAACAGTGAGAGGCAGAGATTTACGTCTTTTGTCGAGCTTAAACATTGGATATTATACACCGATTTGATTACAGAAATTTATTAAATAAAAAAAATAATTAGTTTTATTATCACAGTTTTTGCAGATGTATAAGGATCGACTATAGCGCAAAGAAAATTTAGTTTTTATACTTGACTTATAACGTATATCAAATGAATAATGTTTTAAAAAGATAACCTCGATTTTCTTTACATCCAAAGTCCATATTAAATAATCAGAAAGAGCTCATTCCCAGCGACTAACGAACCATTAATTAACGAATATATACTCACGCTCAAAAGGGTTCAACGGCCTTGGCTCCGCCGGGGCTCCGAGCATCCGGCGCGTCTGATTCGGCGAGCGACGGATCCACCTCTCGTTGCCAGCAAATCCAGATACTGCTGCTAATCTCTCGGCTCATTCTCGACAACACCTGGGCGCCGTCGGGCCCGGCAATAGTCTTCGACTCTCGCGCCGACGCGTACAAGTCGACGTAGTACTACTCGATTGCTCGTCCCGCACATCGCTGCTCGCCGACGGCCTCGTCCTCCGCAACATTATCACCTCTATCCCTCTTATTTCATGTCCCAATATATATATATATATCTATAATATATACTTCACTGGTCACAGTTCCTCATCACCATAGAGTATCCGGCGAAAAGGCGCGTGTTCTCTCTCTCCCTCCTGCCTCCGGCGACGACGTCGACGCAAAAAGGACACACGACGATGCAGTTCTCGCGGGGGTGGTGCGCGCGCGTCGCTCGAAGCCGGCGTCGAACTGTGCTGCCGCCGTTGCGCCTCTTCCCTGCTCGAGCGCGAGGCTCACGGTGGGCGGGGCTTGAATCCGGGGTGGGACTCCGAGTGTATAAGCCACGCCCACGGTTCTGTATTACCCCCCGCTCGCTCCTATAGCCAGAGACCGTCGAAAAGCGCCGGACTCTGGATCCCCGTGCGTGCGCGCACCTTTTCGCGAGCACCGCGCAGTCTGTTTATCCGGATTTCGAGCAAATTGGTCCTTATGATTCATATGTGTGTGTGTGCGTGCACCGACAGAGGCTCTTGGTTAGGCTAATTTGCGCCTCGAGATTTTTGCATTCGGATGGTATGGATAAATGCGTTGGTTTAAACGATGAACTTGTTTATGCAGTTTAGTTGTTGGAAGTGTATAAGCGCAACGGTTCAAACGATTTTTCATTCTTTTTTTTCTTTTTATTTGCATATTTGAAGGTGACTCTGCAACGTCGATCGTCAAACTATTCGTGTTATTTTTGAATTTGAGATTTTCAAAAAGGAAGTTTAGGATATTCTATAATAACTATTCTGTACATGAATTTTAACAAATTAATATACCATCAATTAGAAATTCTAATTTTCAGAAATAGGTAGAACAGAAATAACATTTTTCGTTCAACTATAAAAAGTACTAGATCATTATACAAACTTAAATTTCTTTAAACCACATCATCCAAACCTTAACCAATGTAAACCCCAGACAACCATACACACGAGTCCCCCTCTCTCCTCCTCTTTAATTTCTCCATACTCGATCGATCGTCGTCCTCACTCTCTCTCTCTCCACTATATACCACACCGCCGCTCGTTACGTCGGCGGCGACGACACAGCGCACTTGACTCCTCGCTCGCGGCGACGGCGTCTGGGGCCTGGCGGATGAACAGTCTGCTGCTACGCGGCGCTCAATTGTCTGCTAGCGAGGACGACGCGAGCGTGTGAATTTCAAGGGGTCGTCGCATTGTCGCATTGTGAGCCCCGCGCGCGCACGCAGACGCGCTGTTGCTAAGTGTGTCCGGGTGGTTTATTGTTTTGCGGAAAGGATGTGAGCGGTTTCTGCGAGGGTTTGACGAGGTTCTATAGGTGATGGTTGTTTAATTGGCGGGTTGTACTTTTACGCGAGGTGAATAAAATGTAGTATACGAGGTGTGAGGTGAGGATCTGTCGATAATATTTAAAAATGAGGAGTATTTTACTTGAAATCATTGAAGACTTTTTGAGCTTTAAATATAAATATAATTTATTCTACAAAAAAGCCGTTGATTAGAAAAAAAAAGAAGAAATTATAATAAGCATTATAAACTGCCAAGAAAATATCAATCCGATCATTAACCGAAGCGCCATTTCAATTTTACCCATTTACCCGGAACATCATTTAATTAAAATTCAATGACTTTTTAATCAATCTCGTTTTCCCTCGGATTTTAATAAACAGCGACCATTTCATTCCCCGTCATCGTTATCATTATGATGATCCTCGCTGCCGCCACCACCTATCTCCGCACCCAATTAAAACGACACGAGATTCCCCCATCACTCGCCCTAAAAAAAAAACAAGGAAAAAAGCGCACGAGAGCGCCCAAAGGGATTTCCAATCCCCTCACACACAGCGAATGTAAAAGGCAACGCGCGCCAGAGATAGACTTCCTCTCTCACTCGTCATGACAAAAAGCGAGCTCTTGCGGAGAGCCGAGCATCAAAGCGCAAACGTCGCCGTCGTCTCCTCGTATTTACTCGGTCATTCTCGCGCGCGCGCGCGCTGAGGGAAAAGGCGGTGGCGGCGAAGTGCATTGAATCGAGTTCTCTCTCTCTCCATCTATCTCGTGTGTAGCGGGAAGAGGGAGAGGGAAAGAGAGAGAGATAGGAATGGCGTGTGGAGGGAGCAAGAGGAGATAATGCGGCGGGAGTATAGAGCTTGACTGCGGGTGCCCGAGAAATGACCATTGCGCGCGCGAGGAGTTGCGTGTGCGGGCGAGCCGAGATAAGAGGTTGAAAACTGAATTTGAAAGCTGGTGAAATAAATATAGGAGGAGTCTGCCTGCTTTTAATCCTCGTTTACTATACCCAGAAATGTTAAAAGTTTTGGCTGTCTGATTAAATAACTGATGTTTATAATATATAAACTACTAGATCACACGCGGGCTGCGCGCGCGGTGATAAGCTGTAAGAATTAACCTTGTAATACAAATATAAACGAACAACATTACGTTGCCATGCGCATAGCTATAACATGACTACAGATTGTGAATAAAACGCTAAATGAAATAGCCATCAATTTTAATAAAGGGGATGTAAAACTGTACACTTGTAGAAGATTAACGATATTTTACAGTTAATTTGTTAATTGAGTGGAAACATTTTTAACAAAAATCAATATGTATAACAATACCACGATGTACATAAAAGTATTACTATTGTAGTTGAATTATCACTGTTGTAAAATGAAAATGGTTTTAAATTGGTGCTTAATTGTGGAATAAAAGCAGAATATGGCTTACAAAATATAGATAATTTATGGTTAGCATTTCGAACGCAGTAGTAAGGTATGAACTGTTGATTGATATACAATAAACACAGTGGGCTTGATGTTTAATTTGTACTCCAAAAAATTGATAAAAATCTGATAAAATGTGAAATATAATAAAATATCTAATATTTCATAAAAGAAACCACAATTTACACGCATCTTAATTAAAAAATGCAAAGATCTCTATTCTACAAGAAAATACTTTTTTCTGAAAAATAAAAATTGAAACCCCAACTAAACTGAAACACCTGGATAACGTTTAAAAAAAATAAAAATCCTGAAATTCTTGACATATCTTCAAGCCCGAGCTAAAACCAAAAAATCATCTTTCCAAAAGCAGCTAACTCCACCTCTCTGTCTCTATCCCTCTTTCTCTCTCCAAAAGGCCATTTCGAATAAAGCCGAGGAAAGTGTACAGCAGAGCTTCACCGCCGCGCTACCACCTACAAAAAGACGTAGCCCCGCAACCTCTGGGCTGCACACACATGCACACACAGACAACCACCTCGTGCGAGAACGAGACCAAAAAAGGCGCAGTGTATACTACGCTCTAGCAAGAGAGAGAGAGACGTCAGACGAGGTATATCCTGCCGGGCCAGCTCTCGTTCACTTCCTCCCCTCGCACGCGCGCAACGACGACGAGTGGCTCGCAGCCGGCAGGCATGGACGCACCGCTGGCCAATAGGACGCTCGACGCGCTACCCTCGTCCCGTGACCTCCGACCAATAGTAGCGCGCCGCTCCCCACCATCGGAACAGTGGGGGGTGAAAAGCCCGGCGAAGGGAGGGCGGTTTTGCTCTCCCTTTTGCCTGTGAGAGCGCGCCCGATGCAGTCGTCGTCCTTTTTGGCGCGACGCCGGCGCGCGTGAGTGCGAGAGATGACGGAATGCTCCGAGATAGCAAGGCGATAGAGAGAGGGGGAGGGAGGAAGGTAGTGTGCTAGGGAGATGGTATTTAGCAGTGGCGTGAAGGGATCGGTTGGCGTGAACTGTGTAGTCTGGGCATTTTCCGAATGTCAGGGAATGGGATGCTCTCGCTGCTTTGTGCTCGGGGCGCGAGTTTTAAATATTTTTATGGATTTCGGCGAACATTGGTCGACGTACAATGGTGTACTTTATTTTGGGATTGTAAGGTAAAAAATAAATGTTTCGAGATGTTGAAGCGTTTATACTTTTTCTTCGATTTGAATATTTGTTGTAAAAGGTACGTGATATGAATAGTAAATATTTAATCAGAATTGCAAAATTATTGATAGAGAGATTTTTTATTATAGACGCGAATTTCTAGCGTAAGATGGATTTGTGAATTGCTGCTGGCAGTCTGTTCGGTAAAAATGATTAATATTATTTTGCTGTTTAAATAATATTTTTTAATAGTAATAGTCATTTTATTGCAAATATGGTCAATTTACAAACGGTGTATAATACTCGTGTATAATAGAATACAA
>UXGD01002352.1:0-26659 GCA_900474315.1 Torymus auratus | reverse complement strand
CCCTCGTCTTATATTCCGCAAAGCCTGCACAGGCGAACTGTAGCAGTATATACCACTGTCGTCGACGCCGCGGGGGAGGACAAAACGACACATGTCACAGCCATAAACGTGCGGACACAGAGACACATACACGTGGATTCGACGTGGCGAAAGTTCGCCGGACGACCGACCACTTTGTATTGGTGCGAGAGTTGCGCGCACGTCGGTACTTTTGCGCGCGAGGGGGCATGAGAGGAAGATGAAAAGGATCGCTATGCTGCTTCTTTTTGGGAAACAGAGGGGAGAGAGACGTCGCGGCGGGAGTGATATGATAAAACCAAAGTTCGATAATGTAAGCGCGCTAGCGGCGAAGTTGTGCCCGACTGCATAAGGAGACGGGAGAAACGGGGAGGAGAAGACGAGTGGTTCGGCTCGAGTGTCGAGAGAATCCTTTTGTATCGACTTTTCGAGGACGAGAAAGATCTGCGAGAGGTTTATGAGCTTTTCGGGACGGTCGTGCGGTTTTTGAGAAAATTGTATTTTTTTTTGTTATTGCGGAAATGTTATTTTGTTCGCCTTGATTGTTCAGTAATTTATTTAGCAATAATCAATGTAACATGTATGTACAAAAATAATTGGGTTGAATAAACATTTCGAACTTCTCTCCCAACCATTCCAGGCAAATATGTCCGACCGTTATTGACACGTTCTACTGCACCGTAATTGGCGCAAAATTACACACTGACCCGTTTATTTCCCCCGCTGCCCCGTTAATTAAAAAACATTTCTGCTCATTAACAATATAATGGCGTTGCCGAGTAGGATTTATTTCGAAAAGGAAAACCAATGCTCTCATTATTTCCACGCTAATGCGAATCCGAAATTGGCAATTAACTCATGACAGCGAATACCTCTCCCTCTCTCTTTCCTCTATATAGTAAACGTTCTAATTGCATTTAAAATGACCATACGAAAATTGTTGGTGCAGCAGTTGGCAGGACAGGATCGATGTGATATCGTCGCTCTGACCGCGATACCTATTTTTGGAGAATGTCCAGGCTGCCCGCGGGATAATTGGTTACCAGCACGCGAGCTTTTTCATTAACGTAATCTTGAGGGCCGCTTAAAGTACGAAATTTAAAAAAAAAAGAGAGAGAGAAGTGTGTGCTTATCTGATGGGAAAAGCTGGAAAAAATACAATTACGGCTCGCGAATTTACATAGAAAGTACGCGTAATCTGTGTACAAAATGTTGAAGTGGATAACGGGTGGGTATGGTCAGACCGGGTATTTATTAAACGTTATGAATTGGTTTTACGCGTGTGCTCTTCTGTATACTTTCTCAAACAATGCATCTATTATTTATCGCTTCAAATAATTATACCTTATTCGTTAATATTTAATCGAGGAAAGCTAAATTTCATCACCACACTTCCTGCCTCAAAAATACTTTCATCATCACTATTTCAGTCATACCATCGATCTCCCGACGTATAAACTTATTCATCCCAGCAAACAAACACACACACACGAAGTATCAAAATAAAAAAACGTCTCCTTCCTGTTATAAATTATTCAGGCCATTCTCCTAGACCCTCCTACACAACCACTCACCTACAAATAACCTACCTGCCAAAGTTCAGCCCGTCATATTCACGCGCGAAATTCCACAGCCCTGTACTGACAGTTCATTCGTTCGCGCTTCCGGCCGCGCGTGTACAACTTGCAAAAAGCCGCAATCGCGTGATGCTCGCTCCTACCCCCCCGATTCAATTACACTTTTTGCCGGGGGAGGGAAAGGGACGCGCGCTCTATTCTTCCTTTTCTCCGCTCGAGCTGTTACGCGGCGCGAGTCTTGACTCGGGTTAATCCGCTAACGAGGAACGCGCGCGAGCTTAAGAGCGTGGGCGGCGAGCGCGATTCTTTGCGGGGGAGGAGGAGGGGCAACGATTGTTGCGCCGTGACGATGATGAGGTTCAGAGAGCATGAAGAATAAAGTGGTAGTAGTGGGTTGTTTTTAGAAGTGTTGGACGGAATGTTGCGATGTTTTTAGATTGGGGATTGAATGAATGTGTAAATGGGTAGCGCAGTAAATGCCGTTGGATATTGTTTTTGAATAGAATGAAGTGTGTACAATGAAAATGGAGAATCGTGAATGTGAAGTGGTTTAATAAACAATAGTGTATAGAGTAGCAGTTTTAATTGCGCTTATATCGAAGGTATGGCTGATATTCGTTCAGTCGCGTATTAAATACTAGTCGTTAACCAAAATCCAATACATAAAGGAACAAGCTATACATCAACCTAACTAATTATTGGAATTTTCATCTGGTGTTTACAGCATTTTCAATGTTAACTCACAAATGTATTTATAAAGCATACCAACCAATCAATCGCTGTTACACAATTATTGACATTACTCATTACACAATTAGACGGTAATTACACTTTATTACACGAAACATCCTCATTATACCCTTCCAAGAAAACAATGTTTTTCCCAAACAATCGATCCCGTCATTATCCTGAATCGCAACTCATATGCCATACCACGGCACACAACCGCATAATCGCTGGAACAACGCAAGCCACATCACTATGGCACTGCCTCGGACGTGCATCAGCACACATGCGACTCGTCTATCGACTCTCTCCCTATCTCTCCGCCGCGCGTCTAAACGTCCTACGTATATAGTATCGACGAGAGCGACGGACAGAGCACAGCCGTCACGCGAGTTGAGCGCACCTGCAAAACGTCACTGTCCCGTCCAACCTCCTCCTCCTCTTCCTCTCTCCTCGCGCGTACATTCACACGTATATAACGTGCACAGACGGCGGTAGCAGCAGCGCCAGCGTTAATTGCATCCGTTGACAGTCGACATCCAAAACGCGAGAGAGGTAGACAGACAGAGAGAGAGAGAGGGGGAGAGAAAGCGTTTCTCCTAGCGAGAGCTTGTTAGCAGTAAACAACAATAATAATCTCTCGCTGATAAGCCCATTATGCAGAGCGCAGGTGTGCGCCCGTCGCGACAGTTTCGTGATTTTACGCAGCTGCCTGCCGGTTAGATAATTAAATCAAGAGCCAATCGCGCGCCGTTACGGAAGGATTATAATTATGCGCGCTGGATTTCGCGGTCTCTTTTTTGCAAAGGGCTCAATGTGTATGTGTGGGTATATATTATACGCGGCCGCGCGACAACACGACGTCATAATGAGCGCGCAGTTTATGGGGATGATTAAGCTTAGACGGGGAATTGTCGCGTTCATAAGGCTGCGCACGCGCCTGTTTAGATGATGATATATTGTATATATAGGGTTACGAAGAGAGTGTAGAAAGGACGTAGAGGTATAGCCGCTTCTTTTGGAGGAAATTGATTAGGGATGGAATTTGATTACGGAGTGATGGATGCTCAGCCGCTTCGAAGCGAACGCGCCCCTGATAAAGTCGTAAACGTCGGATGGAACGAAGCGTTTCGGCCGATCGTAGATTTTAATCGTTTAGACTGTAAAAGTAATTATCGCGCGGGGAGAGATTCGTTGGAATTAATAGGACCTACTTCTCTAGTTTCTAAATCTCGTGTTATAATATATGGAGTAAATTTTCAATGTGAATATGCGCATGAGCAATCGTATCGGGTGTATACACCTGCTCAGGTGATTGGAGTTGAGCTCGTACGGTTACATCTATCCCCAAATACGATCAAAGCTGTTTACTCGTCCGATCAAATGTAATCATATCGGATCATCTGTCAAGATATCTGATCAAACGCGAATCTAGATCGCGTCTGATTCAGCTGTAATTAAAAGTCAGTCGTATATGACACGCTTTGGTCGCATTTCACATATATAAAAGCGCTGGCACATAATAATTTTGAAAATTACACTAAACCGGTCATCAAGAACAATCCTCCTACTTATATCAATCCCACCGCACGACCTCTGAGCTCAATTATTCCTCCTCTGGTGGAACCAGCATAAATCGAAAACTCCGTGAAAACTCAGTAGCCCAATCCTCCGCGTCGCTTCCTCTCTCTCCCAGCCCGCATTCATCGTACTCGCGCGGGCGCACATACTATACCTTCTCGTCGCTGCTGCTGCTATCTACTGCTCCGCGTAACGAGGCAATAACTCGGTCTACCTGAATCCTCCTCGTCCTCAAACGCGAGCGTATATATGCGGCGGCCGGGACATTATGCGCCCTCATCGTCGTCGTCGTCGTTCTCCTCTTCCTTCTCGTAGTCATCCTCGTGGTCTACCAAAATCGAGGCCCTGCATCATTCCACGGGAAATTTGCAGGATCACGCGGCGTATTACACAGGCCGTATTCAACCGGCACCACACGCGCGGTATATGTTTGTCAGCCTCTATGTGTGTCTGGGTTAATGAACTCTCTTTGGTCTTCGATTGTATAAATGGGAAATGAATTGACCGCGATTGCCGTGGTTTTATTTGAAATTTTATAATTAGGTAGCTGTTAAATATCGTATTCTTTTGCAATAAATGATAAATTAATGAAAAATTTATAAATGTTTAAAATTGTGGAGGAACATTTTATAATAATTTATTTTTATGCCTTAAGAAGAGAAATTTTACTCGTCATAATAATATTCAATATTATTACATCACGGTTTTCTGCTCCTCTTAAATATATACGTGTGCAAACAGAGATTGAACGAAATAATAAAAATCATATCTGAATAAGAGGTGGAAGCGTTATTTGATCCCAGGGAAAACCAATATTTTTCCAGATTAAAAGTGTACATTCTCTGAAATGAAAAAGAACATTTTATTCGTCCTGTTACTGGTTTTATAAAATTAAACTTTTGATTAAAAATTTAACTCGTTTATTCTATTTATATAAAAAAAATATTCATTCGTTAAAACGAATTCTAGTGATCTTGATACTGATCCATCAAGTTTAATACATTTCAATTGTTACATGAAAATGATATTTGATTAAAAACTACACTGATTGAAAGCAAACCCGATATAAATATTGAATAAAAAAAACTAATATGATAAATGTGTATATTTTGATTATCCCAAGCTACAAATATCAAAAACAAGTATTTTATCCTTCAAAACACACTTGTACAATATCCTCGAAATTCCTCGTTACAGGATCACGGCAGGTACGACGGCATCCAGCGCGTCATCTTCGGCGGCGGCCTCAAGTTCTGGCTGCACAAGCTCCTGCTGCTCGACTCGCTCTCGTATCTGTCGCACGGCCAGCTGAGCCTGAGCCTCAACCGCATGATCCTCGTAGACGTGGACGACATATTCGTGGGCGAGAAGGGCACGCGATTGAAGAAGGACGACGTGCTCGCTCTACTGGCCACCCAGCAGAGGATACAGGCCCTCGTGCCTGGCTTCAAGTTCAATCTCGGCTTTTCCGGCAAGTACTTCCATCACGGCACGGGCGAGGAGAATCTGGGGGACGACATGATACTCGAGAACGTCGACAGGTAAGTTTTTTTTTCATTTAGAGAAGATAGAATGTAAATGCAGTGGTTTAAGAGGTATCAACTGATGCGTTAATTGTGGTAAATGGGTTTGTGATGGGTTGTTTTGCACGTTTATTTATGCTGCTGAATAAAAATAAAAAAGTGAATGGTACGTGGCAGTAGCTCGGAATTGATATTTAAAAACCTTTTGAACGCAAAAGGCATTAAAACTGTTCATGTCTTCATTTAACAGCAGTTATGAAATTTAAAAATGAGTAAATTTTAAAATTGCTTGTTGACCTGTAATTTTTTACACGAATAATGTTCAAGCAGAATTTAATTCATTTGTGTAATATGCATTTAACATTCATTGGGCTTGGCGTTATTTTTTATTTAAAATTTGATTGTGCCCGTTTATTGGTATTTACACAGCGTTTATACTGTATTAAACACATTTTAGTTTGCGTTTATGAACGAATAATGTTCGAAACGACTGAAAAGAATTTAAAATAAATAACGTAGTCATATTTCGCAATCAAAAACGTATTATAATGTACAATTTTCCAATGCGCGATTATCAGTATCTGACAAAATAATATATTAACATGTATATTCATTTATATCGTATAGTGTTTATGTATGTTACATAATATTTCAATAGTTATTTTAATAGTTTCATACACTAGTCAATTTGTGACTTATTCAAGCAACTGTTCCAATAAACATGATTCGGATGCACATACGTAACAAATTGAAATTGATGTATATAACTATTTCTAGTTATGCCAACGAACCGTATTTCGTGTGGATTATTTGAAAATCCATTTATAATTCAACGAATGAATATTAATTAATTTCACAATATATTCCAATTCAACAATTTGTCTACTATAAATAATGAATCCTACGTCCAATGAGCAGTGACTGTTTTACATCGTAATTATTATTCATCGTGAACTATTCCAATATCAACCTATTTCATTTGCAAAACAATTCAATCTTCCTATGAATTTATAATACGCGGTTATGGAATATTTGAATATATCTAACGAAAGTTATCTTATATTTATTATCAAATTATGATATTTTAATTTTAAAAAATGTTTGCAACATAATATTTTTATTTGATGTTTTACTTATTTTATAATTTTAGATGTTTTCAGTTCTTTTTAAAAAATTTATTGAATAGAATAACTTCCGTTTCTCTAAAAATTGTCGCAAGTATTGTCAGGATAATTCTCGCCTACATGAATACATCCGGGCATTGAAAATATTATATTCCAGATGAAAAAAAGTAATAAAAAAAAAATCTAAAAATATTTGACGTCCTTTCAATACATATATCGGATATTTTTAAAAGCGATTTTAAAGATTTTCTCTTCTAAATATTCTAATACCGTAACTATAAAAAAATTTTTATTGAAAAGCGTCAACACCAAGGAATAAAATAAATACGATATTTTGTCTAAAGAAAATCATCCGATCAGTGCTTATTCAAGGCAAAACAAAACAATAACAATAAAAAGAAAACAAACCGATATACATTTAGTAAAAAACAGAAAATCAATACGAACACGCTCCACTAATACTTGCACAAATCCGCAGATTTACATGGTTCTCACACATGTGGAACCACCAGCAGCCCCACCTGTACGAGAACGTGACGCACCTGCAGATGGACATGGCGCTGAACAAGCAGTTCGCCAAGGAACACGGCATACCGACCGGGAGCGGCTACAGCGTCAGCCCCCACCACTCGGGCGTCTATCCCGTCCACGAAGGCCTCTACGAGGCGTGGAAGAAGGTCTGGAACATCAAGGTGACTAGCACGGAGGAGTATCCTCACCTGAGGCCAGCCAGACTGAGACGAGGGTTCGTCCATCGTGGCATTATGGTGAGATATTTTGGTTATTTAGTTTTCTTTGCACCTGAAAGATTCCAATATTTTATCGTTTTCTGGCACGAATTCTAAAAAAATAATTTGTATTATTAAAAAGAATTGATTTTAATAGTACAAATTGCTATTGAAAAGGAAATTCTCTTGTTAAATCTCGATTCGTTTATTCAATTATGAATATATAATTCAGAGACTTCACTTGAAAATTTAATATTTTATACTTTCAATAAATGTTATTGTTTTAAAGTCACGCGGAAATCGAATATACGATATTGAATATTTTATATATAAACTGAAGTCTGTTACTTCCATAGCATAAATAAAATATTAAATCAGCCTTTAAATAATTGAACTTAATCGCTGCAAGACAAAAAAAGAGATTTAATGTTTAATTTGTCGAGTAAATAGCAGCATAAATCAATAGTGAAGTCCTCTATGTCGTTTGATCAAGCTCGAGTAAGTTTCTACTCACTTGCTGTTTATGTAGTTTAGTAGAGCGTATTTACTTGTCTGCAAGTGTTAAATTTGAAAATAGATCTAATAAATTAAAAGGAAAAATCGCCACAATGTTTGTTAACTGAAACAAGAATACTTCTGTGCAAATGTTTTTACGCAAACATATCAGCTGAAAGTTTTATCCGGCAAGCTTTGCTGTGCAATTCGACACTATTTCAATTCTACATTCTGCAACATTATATTTTACCCCGAATAAAACCCTATACATTTTCGCAACAAATGTTTCCCAACGAAGAGAAATCGTTTTATTTTACCTCCTCTCTCTATCCACACACATGCATATGCAAAATGAATAACCATGATTCCTTGCAAATCATCCCTACGAACCCAAAACAATATCACATATACCGCCATAATACGAACGCGCGAGCATTATTCATTAGCCTGTAGAATGCACAACAGTGCAGCAGTATAAGCAGAAAAAAAAATGATAAATCTGGTTTACCAGTGTGTATACTCTCTCTCTCTTTCTCTCTCCACCGCACTATGTATTCAAATGCGCGATTGTTATTCAATACCATAGGACACAGAGAGGGGGAGAGAGGCAGGGATGAAGTTTCAATGCCCTCTTGCAAACTAGGAAATCCATAATGCATATTGTGCATTAACGGGGCGCGAGGACCGACTGTCCTAACTAACTAACGGGCAACTGCGGTATGTGTTTTAGGTACTGCCAAGACAGACGTGCGGCCTATTTACGCACACAATATTTATCGAGAGGTATCCCGGCGGCCGAGATAAGCTGGACGAGTCGATCCAGGGCGGCGAGCTGTTCCAGACTATCGTTTACAATCCGGTAAGTCTACCCACCAGTGTGTGAATGTCAATATCTCTCTATTCGTTTTCTGGTTAAACAAGTGTCACCGCGTACAAACGCTTTCGTATAACGACGTGGACGTGTATATGTGTGGACGATGTTATTATCAACGGCTGGCCCATTTTAATGTCGCTGACATCAATGTTTTTATTGAAAATGAGACGGAAGTGTATAGACGGGAGTCGCAGTTTGTTATTTCAATATTGTTGAATACAGTATAGATTTTTCGCTATTGCAAAATATTCTTTTATAATTTATGGTAAAAGAACACAGGGAATTTCTTTTACCTCACAAATGTACATGCGTTTCATAGTACCAATTTTTCAAAGATATCATTTTATTCAATACAAAGGTAATAGAAAACCCCTTCGCAATGTTCGCGTATCGAAAAATTGCTTTCAATTCGCCCTTTTGAATAAAAATTTGAAAAGAATATACCTCGATACATAGCGAAGAGAATTTCACAAAGCGTATAAAAATGTAAAATACAAAACTAATATTAATCTAACGACATTATTAAAGCACTTTCCATAAGCGTAATGGCCTCATGAAAATGCTCAACATATAGTTAAAACGCATTTTTCATCACTCCAAGCAAAGTACTTTTTTAAAAGCATTCGAAATGCAAAAGTCGTTGCTACTATTGTCGGTTGACCTATATTCGCCGCGATTCTCTATTTCATTAATTACAATCCCCCACTCCGCCGTAATTAAAGCCACTACAAAATTACATTTTCTCGCGCATACGGGCACAATGAACAAACATCGCGCGCGCGCTGTGCACTTCCGCAGAAATTAAAACTAAATTCACATTTTACTCATATACGTACTATATATAAACATACCACATATATACCACAACGACGCAGCTGAGGTAGCAAGCCGTTCTATACGCGTGGCGCATAAATATCGATTCGGCTTTTTCCGAAATACTTTATTTGTTTCCCGCGCTAGATGTACGTCACGCGCGTGCCGTCGATGCGCGATGGACAATACGTTGTACCAGTCGGAAAAAAAGAATTGGGTCGCGTACTGCAGTTTTTTTTTTATGGAAGAGAAAAAATACAATTAATTGATGTTTTACGATTCTTCGGCAGATAAACATTTTCATGACGCACATGTCGAATTATGGAAACGACCGGCTGGCGCTGTACACATTCGAGTCGGTGATCAAGTTCATTCAGTGCTGGACGAACCTGAGGCTGTCCAGCGCGCCGCCATTGCAGCTGGGGGAGAGGTACTTTCAGCTCTACCCCGAAGAGACGGATCCGGTTTGGGGTGTATGTATTGCTTATGTTATTCAATTATACAGAATAAACAATTTCCGAATAAACAAACTTTTTCACTTTATATCATTTTTCTTTTACATTTATAGAAGTTATTCTAAAATGTGATTGTTATTATAAAAGCCGTTATTTTTATTCAATTAACGATTGCTATTATTTACATCTGTTTTGCAGAATCCTTGCGACGACCTAAGGCATCAGAGAATTTGGTCGAAAAATAAGACTTGCGATCAGCTGCCAAGGTTTCTGGTGATTGGACCACAAAAGACGGGGACGACGGCCTTGTACACGTTCCTGTCTCTTCATCCTGCGATTAGCAGCAACTTGCCTAGTCCCGATACTTTTGAAGAGATTCAATTTTTCAATGGGAAAAACTACTATAAGGGTCTTGACTGGTACGAACATTTTTATAAATTTACACCATACTATTATAGATTAAAAATAACGCAAATAACAAAAACCTTTTCTAATTTACGTTTTTTTTTACATATTTCGGTAAAGAAGAATCGATAACATTTCATTATAATAAATTTTATTTTTTTGACGTAGAATATCTATTACCACGCCGAAAACGCAATAAATAATCTATCAAATGGAACGTATAAATCCATACCTTAATCTTACATGCAATCCCCCTCTCTCTCTCCCCCCATAACGCTGATTTATATACGCGCCGCGCGCGAATACACATCTCCCCTCCTCCCCCAGCCACGAGCGCGAGAAATTCATCATCCGCGTTTATTCGCAGGTACATGAGCTTCTTCCCAGCGGCGAAGAACGAGAGCTCGCGCTACCTCTTCGAAAAGTCCGCGACGTACTTCGACGGTGAACTTGTTCCTCGGCGCGCCCACGCCCTTCTGCCCAAGGCGAAGCTCATCACGATACTGCTGTCGCCGGCGAGGCGCGCCTACTCCTGGTATCAGCACACCAAGGTCCACGGCGACGTCACAGCCAAGAATTATTCCTTTCACTCGGTCATCACGGCCACGGATACGGCGCCCAAGGCGCTCAGGGACCTTAGAAATAGGTAGGTTATTTCTGGGGTTAGCGAGAAGAAGTTTTGAGTTATAAGTTTCATGTTTTTTTTTTTTTTTTTTGTATGATTGAGAAAAGGAATGAAAATCTCTCAATCCGGAAATAAGAAATTTCTTTGTAATGAATTATTATGTTTGACCAAGATATTTATTCTTGAAAGTTTCAGATATTTAAATAAATTAAAAGATAGTTCATAAAACGAACAATGCTGATTACCATAAGAAGACAATTTTTTGTTAGCATAGTGCTTGCATGATAACAAGCATTTTTCATTTAATTTTTCTTTTTTTCTATTAATTGAGATATCACAAGTAATATTTAGATATTCTTTTAAAATTAAAAAAAAGAATCAGTCTTAGTGTCAAAATATATTTCCTGGATCCATAATTGTATTTACTTTTAATTGTTTTTTTTTTTCAAGATTTATATTGGATAAATTATTATTATTATAAAACTATTGTTTTAGATGCCTCAATCCTGGTAAATACGCTCAGCATCTCGAAAGGTGGCTGTCGTATTATCCGGCTCAGCAGTTACACATCATCGACGGTGAGCAGCTGCGACAGAATCCCGTGGAAACTCTGCACGAGCTGCAAAGGTTTCTGAAAATTATGCCGACCTTTAATTACTCGACGCACTTGAGGTACGATCCGAAGAAAGGATTTTTCTGTCAGGTGACGAATGAAGATCGTACCAAGTGTCTCGGTAAGAGCAAAGGTCGGCAGTATCCACCGATGGAGGAGAGGTCCTACAAGTTCCTGCAGGTGAATGACTGAGATATCTATTTTTCTTCAATGATAAAGTAATAAAATATTCTCAAAATCTTTACTAATTTATTTATTTTGTTTCGCAGAGGTATTACCTGTCGCACAATACAGCCCTGGTGAAGCTTTTGAAACGCTTGGGCTCGAGGACGATACCGCAGTGGCTGAAGGACGACCTCACAGATACCGTCATGACCTAGCAAACGTTACTCAAATGAAACGTCAGTGAGTCCACCATCGAGGAGATACTTACTGCACTTGTCTCTATCTTACCGGAAGTGGAAAACTTGTAATTATTTGTACAGTACGTTAATTATACGGACACTCCACTGGACTTTATTTTTCGCGTTCGATTGAGTATTATACATAAACAGTGCAGCCTACACGAAGAGGACGCAGAAAAAGGAAACAGCAAGGCCTAACAAAGCCGAAAGAAAAAGAAAAAACTAGTCATTAAGACATTTTGAACGAATGTGCGAGCGAGCAGCCTATGTCATGCGAGAAAAATACAGCTATCGATGATTGGTTAATTTTTAGACTAATTATTCAGCGTTAAACTCGTTGTTGAGTTGAACGAGTGTTGTAATTGAGTAAATAACAACACGGACTTTTTAGTGCCATTGGTCGCTTTAACGACGACTGAGTCGTCGATGTTTTCAGAATTTTTTTCCTATTTGGGAAAGCGTTCGACAATACTTTCCTATTTGAGATTTGTCATTGGACCAGTGTTTTTCGTATTTGAAGGAAAGGTATTTAATAATGTTGAGTGCGATTGATAATAATTGAATTGAAAATCGTCCAATTTAAATTTGCCATTAAAAGTGTGAATCGTGTTCTGAAACATCCTTTAGTCGTTGGACCAAATTAGTATATGAGGCGTTTCTATGTATTTGTAAAATCATCTCCTCTAAAAATCAGCGAATTTGTACAAATCATATAGCTAAACGTTTAATTAACAGTGAAAAACATTGCACAATTAATATAAAATTTTGTTTTATGTAAAATTAACACATCTTCGTTTAATTTTAGACTTATGAATTCGATTGCATTTAATCTTTAACAAAAATTTATAGTGATTATCTAATCATATTTAAAATTATACTTAAGTATATTTGACTATTAATTTAAATTTAATTTAATTTCTATTTTAATAATAAGACATTAGTATTAGAAGTGCAGTGTTTAACACTCAAATGCCTAATGAACGTTTTCCGTATGATTTCTTTTGCTACGTAAAAACTCGAAAGTCGTGTGTATCATTTGTTCATTGTTGTATGTACAGTTTATCAAATTTAAGACGATTGAAGCGTCTCCTTGTATATTTTGACAATACTGATTGGGGGATGAATGATAAAAATATATAATGCATCGGTATAAGACGCATTCGTTTGTACATTGCTGTAAAGATGTTAGGATACTGGCAGTAATATATGGAATAGAGCAAGAAATGCAATATTGTATTGTATTCGAGGAGTCAAAGAAGTTACTTTTTTACTTTATTTACTTTTTATACTTCATTTTCTGAAGATTTTATAGTCTTTGTAAATAGTTAATTTTTTGCCATAATGTAAATCTGTTTTTGTATTCCTACATTTTTCATATACTTTATGCGTATACCTTGAGTTTTTAATACTTAAAAAACATGCAATTTTAATATTAAAAGCACTAAATGTTAGGTCTAATTATAAATTCAAGGATAACTTAATAAAAATCAAAATGAAATAGAACTTAAAAAAACAGCGTTAAATTTATTCTTGTATTTAATTTTTTTGTACTTCATATTTCGGTTTATTATATCAAACTTTCAACTTTGTTACTATTAACTTTTAAACTTCTTTGGCAGCTCACATTTTTCTATAAAAATGTAATAAGGAAAAAAGCTATAATTACGCGCAATAAATGTATGTATAAGAGCTCATTTGCAATACAATGACATGTACATTAATAGAACACGCCCGGATGAAAATTAACTGGTGAAAAACGACGCTTCTTTTAAAATCGACATTAAATTTACAATCGCATTAACTTGTCGTCATCAGAAATGATATTTTCTTATTGTTCTAGGTGTTAACTTGCTATAAGGAAGTAATTCCCGAATTCATGCAGCTATAACAGTAAGATAATTGGGCCAAGCGTGAATCTATTGTAGAAAAAAACTAATAAAAAAACTCATATCAGGCCGAATTTTGTGGCGTTACAATTTTTACAAATTTACAAATTAAATTGTTTTCCTTCTGCTTTTTGCGTTTATAATTAGATTTTTTAAGCAATATTATTTTGAAATTGAATACTACGATGGAATGTCAATTGTTATACAATATGTAACTTGCATGTGCTTAAAGTAACAGTCATCTTTAATTTTCTATAATTTTTTCGTAATGTAAATCTAACTTTGTAATATCCATTAATTTGTGTTACCTAATTGCTTTTAAATCTTGTATGATACTAATTTGTATTTTATTTTTGTCCATGGAAGTTGCTTTGATGTAGGTTAAAAATTTATAATCAAATTTTGTATAAAGTCATGTACTTAAAATATTTATTATAACATTGTACCGTTCATCTATGTTTTAACTACCTGTAAATAGTTAAACATTTGCGCGTAATTATCTATATTTTTCTACTTACTTTTTGTGTATATAATAAATATTAGCTACATTTGCTAGTTATTTATGTTAAGTATTCTCGATGCCTTTTTATTTAATAAACAATTTGGGATGACTGTTAGCTTAAGTTTAACGCACCTACGATTTTCCGATGATTTGTGATTCTAAGGCATATCAGACTTCAAACTTTTTCGCCATATAAACGAACAATAATTATTATATATATTTGCAAAAATAAAAAAGAACAAAATGAGAAAACTAAGCGATTATGTCGCTAAATCCACCTTATGTAATTCAAGTGAGTTCACAATAAATTGTAACAATGTAAATTATGCCACCGATTACAAAGTTTTGTCATTTATATTAGTGACGAGTGCACAGTGTATAAATAAAATACACACCCATCTCATGTTCATTATATGCGCGCGCGAAACTTTCCTTTTGGATACGCAATGCCACCCACAATGCCATAATTGAATGTTACGTATACCTATGTAGGGTCTATTAACGTTTTTTTGTTATTACGTTTGTACATTTGTTTTCCTTTTTATACTGTCGTTTGTGCCCCATGGCAGATTAACGAATCATGTACAAAGTTCATTGTTAATATAAATAATAATAACTATGACGATAACAACATCAGTGTATTTTATTTTAAAAGCCTTATTCTTATATTGTATGTATATGCTTTATTTAATTTTTTTCAAGATCTTTAAAACTTCCATGATAGAGTGACTAAACTTGACTAAAGTAACAACTTAAAAGTTCAATATAAAAACTGATAACTATCCAATTAATCTGCTGATCATATTCAAAATTCAAAAAATAGCAAATAAAATAAGTTTATTCTACATTAATTTACAGTTTATAAATTATGTTTCCGACTTACTAGTTTTTATTAATTTTTAATATTAAAATATAGTTTTCTAAACCTACAAATTCAATGTTGTATGATTTGAAAGAGCACTTATCTCTTGACAATGAAAGTTGGACTCTATGTTATTTATTTCTTCACCCCTGTTAAATCACTTATTTAAAAATTACTGTTGACTTTGCTGTTTTTCAAATAATTTAAAATATTGATATTATTACTATCAATAATACCTTTTTCTTTTGCTGTATTTTGTCTGTAAAACAATCAATATTTATCAATATTTATATACCTATACATCTCTTCGTAAAATCTCTCATATTCCATTACTTACTTTCAGTAAATCAACTACATTCTCAGCAAAGAATTTCTGGTTTTTACCCTTTTCTTCCAGCAATACAGTTTCATTTGCAAAATTCGATTTTTTCGTCGAAGACTAATTATCTCTGCCTTAGCATTCTGTAAAATATCTTTTATTTCTTCTATTGTATCTAAACTGTCAATGTCAACATAAATAAGAGATTTATAGTGAGGCTTTATTGCTACCTTCTCAGTCACATTATTGCTAAAAAAATACAACATTTAATTAAGTATCTCATTACTCATATTATACTTTTTATTTAAAAAATTACCTATTAGATACAGTTCTCTCAGATGAAAATTCTGCTGGTGGAAGGACTGCTGAACATGTGAAAGTTTTTGTATCATTCTCTCTATCTAATTCTAATTGAGAATCTTTTGATTGACTGAAAAATCAGTTACAATAAATATGGATGCACATATGTAATGTGATGTGGTATTTGAATTAAAACATACTCATTTAATGGTTTATTTGTACAAATATTCACTGATGTATTGTCAATTGGTTGCATCAATTGTGAATTGTGATTATTAAATCTGCAGTCTGTCTCTATGAACTGTTTTGGCCTATGGACGATAGTCAAATAAATAATATTCCTTTTACTAGCTATTTTTAATCTTTGGGTAACAATACTTATAAACTTTGCTGTTCTAAGCTTAGAAATATCGAAGGGTAATCCTTGTTTTAATCTTAAATTCTTACATAAACCAGTAAAATAAAAACAATCAACTTTAAAGTGGGAACTGCATGCATATGAATATTTTGGCAGCGTTAAATGAACAAAGGAAGATGGCATAGGTGCCCTAGCTAAATATCAATAAGGAATGTATGAAATTAATAAGAGCACACAGAATTCATGCAAATTTAAGCATCTGTATACAAATTCATCTGTATATAAATGGGGAAATACTTATTTGAAAAGTTATCTTTTTTTACAATTTTTACTACTAATAATGTATTTTCCTGAATTAAATTTTTTTTTTTTAATTTCAGATTTTGACTAGTTCTATTCAATAACATTTGTTTGGTACAATCATCTTCAATCCTCTACTGACTGTGCATCTGTCGGCATCCTCCTTTGTTTTTTAATTGTTGCCATTTCTCTCTCAAAATTTTATTGGTAGGAAAACTATGGAAAATTTAATACTTAATAATAATCATTGAAAAATATAAAAATATACTAATATTATTTACTTCAAACATATTATATATCTATAATAACTTACTTTAAACCATTCAAATCGTCGCTCCGAAGTTTGCACGTTGGGACACAACATACTTTAGGCATTTTTGCACTGGATTATGAATTATGATAATAACCTATAATGATAATAAACTAATAAACTTCAGCACACAACTTTGACAATTTACTTCTGTTTTGGATATTATAGAAACAAACTGCCTTTTAACAGAAAGCGGAGGGAGTTGCGTCTACCAATCACGTGCCTGCGCGAGAGAAAAAGAAAATATACCCAACCCAATCTATAATATAGTTTTCTCGCTTCTTCATAACATACCTAACCTTTCAGACTTAAAATAGCGTCATGCTGTCAATAATGCTGTCATGTGCGTAGCGTCTGCGTACACATTGAGATAATTAAATATTTCAAGATTTAAATACACAATCTGACGGAAGAAAACAGTATACTTATATATTAATAGAGGATGTGAAAACAACGTAAGAAAAATAGTGTTCAAGTAATAGTAAAGCAAGTACTACGTAAATAACGAAATCAAATCCGGCATAACCTCGAAACATAATTGCTTTCTTCTGTGTTTATATTATTATTTGGTTATTTAAAGCAAGATGTCTGCTCCAATAGGAACTGCAATGGACAGCTTGAGTGCTGCACTCAAGTCCAAAATTATTCCAAATCAGGAATATTTCCTTCAGGGCTCCGTGCTTGATAGTGCAGTTGAGACGCTGCTTCATAGATTGAGAGGACTTTGTGACAATGTGGATACTGGACCAGAGCAATTTCATGATCACGAGATGTGTTTTAGCATCAGAAGAGGTCCACCGCCAGAACAACCACTACTATTGAGAGTGAGACGGGCTTTGGATTACCAGGATATGCCGTGGCAACTTCGTTATGTTGGTCAACCAGAATTAGGAGATAAATCTCAACCTACTGTAGTTCGCAGCAGCTTAGACATTGCAACTAGTAGTACCGTTGTTGAATTTCTTACAGAATTGGGATGCAGATTGGACTTTGAATACATAATTCGAGGTTACATGTTCCGAAAAGGTAGAATGAAGATAACAGTGTCTAAAATTTTTAAAATGAGCCAAGGAAAACTTCCGGATAACATGGAAGCTATATCTCAAAGTTATCTTGTCGAATTAAGTGTTCTTGCTCCAAGTGGACAAAATGCGATTGCTGAAGATATGCGGATATTTTCTGAGCAACTGAAGCCGTTAGTACAATTGGAAAAAATTAATTATCTCAGACCACACTAGTTTTCTAACACAGCTATTCATTATATTTATTCCATATAGATATAGATAAGATTTATAGGAAGTAATAATTGTGAAAGAGAAGGTACTGAAATTAATACTTGTATATTTATATTTCAATATGCTTACTGAAAATGATTACATTCAGATAATAAGAAAAGAAGTTTCTTAATAAACATTTTAGCCAATAATATAATTTATTTTTTAAAGATAATTATATTTTCAAGAGATTTTTAGACACTTACATATTTAAATATGTATATAAGTATATATTTTATTATTAAACATATTGTTCAATGTAAATAGCTGATTAAAATTTGTAAGCTAGAAAATTTTGCTTTTACTCTGATTTAAAGTTAATACTGTGGAGTGATTATCATTAAACATTCATTATTGCCTATAATTTCTGATTTTATTATTATTAAACTTGATAATCATAGACCTATGTGACCTATATGTATTAAACTTAAGTAGTCATAAGTTTGACTTTTATTTCAGTACTTTCTCTGTTAATGAATGGAATTATCTTTTTTGATACTTCATTTATAAAATCTATGTGTAATAAAATATATTTTGTACAAAATAAACATAATACAATAAAATTAATAGCATTATGAATTTTCTTTAGACTTTTTTATTTTCTACAATAATAGATAATAAATAATGATTTGTAGTTGAATTAAAGCTTATATTCTATATACTAATTTTGTTATGTGTAGAAAATTTTACGTCGGTAAAATAGGCAACGCTATTACTTGTTTTCTAATAGTCGGAAACAGATCGAATCTTTGACCTACTTATCAGTTGATGAACTTATAGGTATTTATTTAGGATAATAAGTCGTTTGTAAAATCTCCAATTACTCACTGCTATTAAATTAGATTTTATGCGAAGTAAGAATAAAATGATCATTTCATTTTTAAACAAAAAAAACTTCTATCTCTTGATTTCGGGTTCGATTCCGCTCCCGTGAAAAAGCCGGTACCACGGAAACACGAATTTTTCATGTGCTTACTTTCACCGTGGTCTCAGTGGTTCGGAACCCACTTGAAGCTGTAGGTCCAGTAGTTACGGCGGTAGCGTCCTTCAACTATATTATGGGCTTCGCTAACAAACAAAAATTCACTCCCATGGAGTATAAACACGGTACATGATATGGCATATCAGCGTCTCAGTTGAGAACCACGGTCACTAAAAAACTACTACTACCTTACCTTATACTTTGAAATCTATCTTGCATCCTATATAATCAATGATTTGTGTAGTGTAAGTAAACGAAATTAGAGGAATATTTTTTCAAAAGCTAAAATAGTTATTCCATTTTTTATAATCGTCAAAAATAATTACGAGTTTACCTACATTATTTAATAAAAAAACTGCGATACTATAAAAAAAAAATAATAAAGAGTAATAAATAAACAGTTGCCTTACAATATATATACTGCATTAATCTGACACTAAAGACAAATACTTCAAATTAACCCGTACTATTACCCTTATCACCCATGAAATATTTATCAAAACAAAATCCCATCTACCACCAGCCCGCGTTGCTCCTCAAAACAAGCAAATCTCACGTGACGACTTGACGAGCGAATCGTGCACGGTGCACGACGGCCAATTACGCGACATAACGAGGCCCATAAACAGCCCCTAACAATACACCTCCGCAGATTTATAAGTCCATCTATTCGTATAGCTCTTAGGTTGTGTGCGCGCTTATCTCGAACGGGATTGCGCGCCTCGATCAGACGATAAACATCGCTTAACGAGCCGACGGAATGCTGTTCACGTCTCCCTTGTTTTCGCCAGCCGGCCGATTTCCTCGCGCATCAGTCTCCTGTGTGATTTGGCAGGCGTATATATAAGACGTAGGTATAGGTAAGTAGATACGAGGGTGCTAATCCGGCTTGAGCATGACATCCATTTGAATGGCTTATTACTAGTACACGCCGTAAATGAGGTATGTACTATTCGGCGGAAAATATCTGCGAGCGAGGTATATAGCCTATACATATAAATATATTCGGTGTATCTTTATTTTTAAACGAATATAGCTTGCTTGTCTATATGAGATAAAAATAAATTAAAGAATTCGTTCATAAAGGATAGTCTACTCTTTTAACTTATTGATACTTATCACTGAAATGAGTTTAGGCGATTTTATCAGTATTTTAAATAATTATAAAATCTAGTGTATATAGAGTAATACGTAAAAAATACAAATCTGTTTTTAGCTTACTTAATTAACTAGTACTACTTATAGTCTACGGATCTTATCGTTCACGGGAAGCTTCAACGCATGTTTCTTAAGACTCAAGGAACGAGCGAAAGGATATAGGTGAACAAAAGGGGTAGATAATACTACATGTCCGCTTATACTCTCGCAGCTTCTTCGTACACGTCAGTTGAGATTAGCGTTATTATATTTTCGCCCTTCTCCGTTCTTTTGTTCCCTTCGTACAAAATCTCGCTTGCAGGATTTTAAGGCGGTAATTAAGGCGATTAATGAGCAACCGTCATTGAATTAGTAAAAACATAATGTAATAAATGATACATCGAGGTAGTATATGTATATAGATGAAATTTCCGCCTTCTTCAAGAGATGGGTATACATATAATAAAATTTTCAATTTGAATTTTATAATGCGAATGAATTATGATTTCAATTAAGAAACATAATCGAGAACGCACAGATTTTTGATACCGATGGTATAAAATAGCTTACATAAAATTGGATATTTTTAAAATTCGCGCGCTTTTCTATGTCCTTGCAGCTTTTCGCAATCTTGTACGCATGGCTGGCGACCGCTAAACCGCTGCGCAAGTGACGCGTGTATTTGAGCCGGAATTCAGTTCGTTTCGCATATAGTTATTTTGGTGGTATACTTCAAGTATACTCATCAGAGGCGGGTACATTTGAACAGAGATACTATCATATGACTCCAAAATCTATATTACTTACAACAAGAAATAACTGTTCTCCACATAATTATACCTCAATTTTAATGGCTTATCGATTTAATTAATATATGAAAAACTCGTATGCAAAATAAATATATGTAATTATATCATTGAGATAGATTAAGGATAATTACTTTAGCTGTGTATTAATTAAGTTGAATTTAGTATATTTTGACACGATGTGACTTGTGAAATTAAACTAATTAATTAACATTTCATAATTTATTTCATTGTACAGTAGCTTAATCGAGCTCCAAAGCTTATTCCGAATAAAACGACGTGAAATATCGTTCTTTTGTATTATCTCTATCTCTATACCCGTCTACCTATTTTTCATTAGCAAATCCAATATTAAATTACAAATCACGATAGCAAGTTCGAGCACTTGGCATAATATAAGTATTACCACAATTATACATCTTCGCCAATAAATCACTGTCACATAAATACTTAAACCGAAACAAATCAAGCCGCAGGAAATCACTTATTCGGCTACTCTCGCCAGAACTCGGAAATTATTTCTGGCATTCACAGGTACGATTCGCACTTAACCGCGTCGAGGAATTCACGCGCGAATTCGCGCCAGCTCCACTGTCAATTACCATGTCTCGCTTCAGTTTGGCACACTTTTCCTCAGAAAACCACGCACACGCTTAATTTTTTCACCATCCCCGAAATACTCGGCGTGCCCGATCTTCCTCACCTACCCCTCGAAAAAAAACTCCTTCACCTCCAGGCTCCAGCGGCATTCCACAGAGACTTCAACATATCCTATATATACACACAGTACGCGGTACCGTCACAGCTCGGGTCAGCTGATCGTCACTCTCTCCCGTCGTATCGCCATTCGCCGGCGCGTGCGCACCGATGTGCCGGCGTTTGCGCACCGTATCTATATATAAGTATACACCTATGTACACTATACGTACGACGGTACAACTTATGCGAGTGTGCGCGCGAGCGAGTTGATTCAGCGAAGCACTCGCGCATCTCAGCGGGGCAGCAGCAGAGGCACAGTCGTCGGCGCTATGCCGTCGCGCCCGCAGTGCTAGTCGGCCCGGCCGCCGCGCGCGTCCTCCTCCTCCTCCTCCTCCACCACCTCCTCTTTCTTTTCTGCAGGAAACAGGTGGTGTGTGTGGTGTGTGCGTGCGTGTGTGTGTGCGTGCTCTCGCCGACAGCCTCTCTGCATGCACACAGTGCCTGATATGTTGCTACCGCAGCTGTTTTCGTGACGTATAATACGTATAGTGGTGACTCTCCTCTCGGGACGAGACGGCGGTGTTGTCCGTGTGCTTCCTCGCGCCCTGCCGCTAGCAGTGTACATACCTACATACATATTAGCGCACATACGCCGAGAGAGAGTGAGTGAGTGAGTGAGAGAGGCTCGTGTATAACAGTGTTTTTCGCGAGTGCACGACACGTGGGAGTGAGAGATACATATACACATAGATATACACAGAGAAAGGTAGAGACATGGCGAGTGCCGCCGGTGTTGTGCTGCTCACGCTGCAGAGGCTCGAGCTGACGGCTACGGCCAGGGTGGTGCTCAGCGCCAAGGCCGTGGCCACTGCCGCCGCAGCATCCTCGTCCGCCAGGAGCTACGGGACCCTCTGCAGAAACGTAAGTGCGTCGCGCAAACGCGCGCAGCTAAAGGGGGGCAGAAAGAGGGGGAGAGAAAGCTGCTGCTGCTCCTGTGTGCTGCTGCTGCTGCGTATATATGTATGGGGAATTGAATTTTAGGGGGAGACTTCTTTATTCGACAGGGGTAGGCTATTTATGGAACCGAAATTTTTTGCACTCGTGTGTGATAAGTATATATGTGGGTGTGTGTTATTGTAAGTAACACGTGGTTTGGTGTGTAGAGTACAGAGTGTGTAAACAAACGGTGCGAAGCCTCTGTGAGAGGGCGGCATGAGTGTTTTGGATAACAGTTGAAGATGAGGAAGGTGAAGAGTCGTTGGTATGCTGTCTTGGAGAAGTTAACGAGCCAAGTAATAATATATGCTTAACCTCAACGATTGGAGAATGTTGTATGTAAATTCAGAGCAGCTCGCGCGATGTATATAGGTGCACTTGGCATTTTGGAGCAGCAGGCAAGTTGAGAGAACTCTTGACACTCGCGCTTGCTTCCTTCCTCTTTGAACGGCGGATATCCTTGCGAACCGTTTGATGTCCGTACTACCGCAAGTCATGATTATGTCCTTAAATAATAGGTACTTTAATGCACTGCTATAATTTTAAAGCGAGTAAAAAAAACTTTAGCTTACAGTTTTCAATGCGAGCTTTGGAATGTACACGTGTGTGTTATATCAGTCGTCGGAATGCCAATGTTGAAGATTTTCTTGAATTACATGTTTCTTTTATACGATCATCGCTAAATAAACGTATACGGCAGGTTCATTCCAACGAGTATTCACGCACAATCAGCTGTGCCTTTGAAGAGTTTATTTTGAATGTAACGGTTTATAATCACTATGCCCACATGATGTGCTGTGACGAAAAGTTTATAGACTGTTTACAGAGTATCCTAATCTAAAAGTCATTTTGTTTTTGCTGTTGTAAAACAACTTTTCCAACTATATACAAAACTTTTTCGCTCTTTTATAATTTTTACTATTTTATAATAGTTATTGTTTTTTTTGTACTGAAATAAGGCTTAGTTTTAAAGATTCTTAATTAATTGCTATATTATAATATTTAAAACAAATATTTTGCTTCGCGACGTATTACGAAGATTTAAAAACTAAATATTATGTCAACGTAACGTGAAACAGAGCTGTTATCACTTTAGATTAATAACAAGCTCTTTTTCCAGGATGTTTATTTCGATATATTTCATGTGGCTCACGTCTGGCATTCGTTTTATGCAAATTATGCAGACTTTTAGGGGAATTTTCTTATAGATGCTCACGCAGTCGCGTATATATGAGGAGGGTGAATACTAATTGAGCAGATGTTTACCCAAAGCGACGTTTTTAGGTAAAAAGGTCACCTTCGAAACTCGTTAAAAATAATATTGTATTATAAAATGAAGCGAATGAATAAGTTCTCGAAAGAAACAGTCATAAAATATCAGATCAATAGCTGTCGATAAATCACTTGTTTTCAATGACTTATTGACTTATTCAAAGACAAAATCCTCTGCTAAGTTTTTCCCTCTCTCAGTGAATATACATTTTAATGGCATGCATAGTTGTAAAAATAATCGCCTTTACATGTTGTCTATTTAATTAGGTACAATTAGGTACAACACAACCGCCGATTTGCCTAAGAACAAAAATCAATATTTTATTACAACACCTACGACAGGTGGCAGAGAACATATTTGTTACTTAAAAAGCATTTATTTGATTTTATTTGCGTTTTTGCTGTCCACCAAAATTAAGCAATTAACTCGTAATTTATTCTTGTTTCAAGTTTGCATGTAGTCGAAAGAAACGCAAAGCAAGCAAGTGAAATATGTGCCTGTTTATCTGTATGTGAAATCTGAAAAAATTTACATTATTTGTTGATGTAGGTGTTTTTACTGCTTAGCAATTATTGCTGTAATTTATATTATTTTTATATAAGGAGAAATAAATTTACTTTTTGTGTGAGTAATATGATCCAGTATGATCAAAATTTAATAGTCGCGTATAATAGGATTAACCCGTTATATCCGTACGTGACGCAGACGTCATATGAAAATTGAAAGCCATAAAATAAATGAAATTCATATGGTGTGCAAATCGGAGTGGTTTTTACGTTTTTTTTTACTTTTCAAGAATTTAAGGGATCTCGGTCTTAAGGGGTTAACTGGCAATTGTTTGCAACACATCAAACTGTACAAAACGTGTACAAAAAAAATTTTCCGTCACAATCGTATTCGAACTTACTATTATAGCATATATACTCGTCATAAATATTAATAAAGCAGCTATGAATGTAATAAAGAATTTCAAATATGTGCATTTATCATGTATAACTGGCAGTAGTAAAAGACGATAGATGCTTCGTTTTCCTAAATACCGATGCTCATTACGATAACCAGCAATTACTTTGCTTACTCACTCCCGCTACCAAGAATAACTCAATATCCCATCGTTATACTACAATTTTTATACTTTTCACCTCATAATCTCATCTCAATTTCACTACCCCATTGTTCCCAAACCTATAAGCTTACTTCCACCAGGACAAACTTCTGCTCCAAAAACTACAGTTCTCTCGCAGGCAACAACAAAAATTAAGGAAAAACGTTTCGCGGCTGAAAATACTAAACCCTCGCATCGAAAGTCCATTACCTACCAGCCATATAGCACCGCTGAAACTTTCATGATGGATCTCCGAAAGTTTGTTTGGAAAACACCATCTAGAGCACGCGCGTGCAATATAACCACTGATGCACGTGTGCAACTCGGCCGCCTCTCGATTTCCCATCGTTGTCAATTTCTCGCGGTCGCCGTGTCAAAGTCAATAAACAACCGCACGGCGACTGCTGCCGCTACAGCACAGAAAAAATATTGGATGAGTCGCGCGGTGATAATGAATTGATACAGCTTTTCCAGCGAGAGAGATTCGCGCGTGCGAATTACACAATGGACGGTTTTAGAGACGGAGTCGCGTCGCGAGTGAGAGGAGAGAGAAAAAGAGATAGGAGGTAGTATATAGAAGCCGCCACGTCATGCGGCGCAGATTGCGATTATGAGAAGACGATGAGTCGAGAGACATTCCATGCGGCTGAACGCGGCGATGATTAAGTCCTATGCTTTTTTCGCTCGATGTGTATTATAAGGTACTTTTTTGCGACATTTTTGTTGTTCGTATATTATATGCTGCGATAGAGGAATGGTTAGTCGGATATTGTAGATTATTACTTTTGATAAGGAGATGACAAAGTTGGAGTCGTATGTAACAACGGTGACAAGAATATATTTAAAAATCTTGGAGAGTCGTATTATTGGCTTATATATTATCCGTTTTATATGAAATATTATTATATGAAGGTTAAATTTGACAGGGTGATAGTATCTCTGCACTCCGTATAGCGGCGTTGCATAATTTTTACATTTGAATAAAATCTAATCCGGCGTTTGGATCTATTCACAATAATGCAGGTAAATCACGTGTTGAAATATTGCTTCTTTACGTGACATAACTTTTAAAATGAGAAAAGAAATCTTTATCTGCAAATAGTGTCATTAATTTATTTTAATCTCACGATCTTAATGTAACTCGAGTGCAATTAACAAGTATTTAAATGAGCGCGTAGGGTTCATGATAAAATTCATTATTTTCCATTTCTGCGGTAAAAGTTGTATAATGTAATTCACAAATTTATAATAATTGGTTTGCTTAATTAAACGTAATAATAAAATAGAAATGAAATTTTTAGCGGAACAATTCTTCAAAGTAATTTACTAGCATGATTTTTCATGAAAACTTAACATGAAAATTAAACATCATACGTGTTCAAAATTCAACTTCAAGCCATCCCACTGCACTTTCTTGGCAGAGACCAAAATATCCAACTGCAGCTATACGAACGAAATCCAAAAGCTCTCAGCAGAGCGCTATCTGCCCAATTAATCTCATCATCCGCACCGTTCTCGACTGCTCTACCAACAACTCCGCAACACAGCAAAATTACACAAAAATAAAACCCGAGCATAAGAGTGGGAGC